>JAODOY010039426.1:0-20530 GCA_025399855.1 Forbesichthys papilliferus
GTGCCATTGCAGCTAGCTAGACGAGTGAGTTGCACCACTTCAGAATGTTGCGCAATAGACTAGAGTTGAAAGGGGGAGGGGGTATGGGGGGACATTACGAACACACCCATTCAGCACTGAGCCCTTTGCATGAAGCGTTTTTTGTAATAATGTTAAGACACTTAATATTTATTTTTTATTATTATTTATTTGGTTGATGTATATTAAATATATCCCTCTGTAATATATTGGGAATATTTCTACACCTTGTAACCACTTGGTTACAAGGTGTACAAGGTGGTTACAACACATCTCCACCCTCTCAGCCACTCCCTCTACCCCTTTCAGCAACTTGACAATTTTTTTAGCATTTTTCTAAATTGTGCAGTGGCTAGAGACAGACTAGGGTGAAGGTACACTTTAATAAGTACAGAAATCTTAACTAAAACAACAAAATTATGCAATTCACAAAAAAAATAAAAAAAAATAAAAAAAATATTTAAAGCTAAGGTGAGTTCAGTTTTTAGCAACATCTTCTTGTCATATCCCTAGAAGTTTTTGAAGATTTACTTGATCATTCATTGCGTATCATTAGACAATTGTGCTGCAGCATGCAGTTTTTTAGCCCTGGTTTAATCTGTCCCATAAGAATCAATTCAAGCATCTTGATTAATGCATTCATTTCCTGGTCGCTGCACAACCCTAAATCCCTCTAACATCAGCCGAGTGCACAGTATTTCTGCCTCAGTGTGACATTATCCAAAACAGGTCTTAAGCATGGCTATGGCAATGTAACTAATTTAAGCACTGATTTTGGCCATGGTTTTGACTATTTACTGTGAGCAATGGCACAAAATATGCTTTACATTGACACCACATTTTTGTTATTGGTCCAACCTGTCAGTTTGAGGTTGCATTGGGTGAGGCGGAGGATAGAGGTTTTCTTAACTGCAAAGGGCAACAACTGTGAATAACGGTAGCACTGTCCATGGTACTTTATGGCGTGCTATGGATGGACAGCTCCACTGCCTGGTTGTTATGCAAGGTACTAAGGACAACTCAATTTACTTTGCACATTACTTAAATTGCTCAACAGACTTGAATTACACTCTCCTTGGTTATGCAGCCCCGATGACAACAACAAAAATAATAATAATCTTTATTTATATAGCACTTTTCATACAGAATTGCAGTTCAAAGTGCTTTACTGAGAGGGAATACATGTACAGTACACAATGTACACTGCTGTAACAGCTCCTACACTTTGGAATGCTCTACCTCTGCCCATCAGACAGGCTTCATCACTCTTTTTTTAAATCTCTCCTAAAAACCCACCTGTTCTCTTTTGCTTTCAAAAACCGACATTGACATTGATTGAATTGTTTTATTTTTATTTTATGTTGATTTTATTGTTCTATTTGGGTCTTATTTGTGCTGTACATGTTGTATTTTATTTTATTTTTTCTTTACAGCAATTTGTGACTACTTTTTGTATTTTTGAAAAAATGTTAAAGGAATCAGATTAAAAAATAAATAAAAGAAAAATGTAAAACAGGTGCATAAAGGAATGCAATAAATATACATAACATTATACTGAAATTACATACATTAATAAAAATGGTTAAAGGAATCACATGAAAGAAATTTAAGAGAAATTAAAACCTTTTCCTTTTTGTTGCTATGTCAGAATGTCAGCACCATGCGTATAGCACCATGCTAATCTGGTGGAGGAAGTGCATATTCCAGTAGCAGTTTAGGTATCAGTACATGTCTTTATGGGTGGTTTAATCCCCTTGCACCTACTAACCTCAGTGTAGAAATTACCAAGACTACCTCTTACTCATACGAGGGTGTTGTACAGCCTCAGATATACACCCTAGGTGCAAAATTTGTATACAAATTATATTTTCCACTAATTTTCCTAAATAGTCAGTATAACGTTCAAGTCATCAACTGTTAGGGTATAAGTTAAATTGCATTGAACAAACCACCCAATAAAAACAGCATTATTTTCACAAACAAAAAACTGAAAATGTACTGTTCCAAATTATTATGCAGAATTGCAAAAACATTTTTAGGTTGTAAAGCTATTTCAATCAAACACATCTTAACAGGGCAAGTTACATGTTAACATAGGACCCCTTCCTTTGATATCACTTTCACAATTCTTGCATTCAACGTAAAATAATAATAATAATACATTTTATTTACAGGCGCCTTTCAAAGCACCCAAGGTTACCTTACAGAAAAAAAGTAAATAACAATGTGACAATAATAAAATAAAAAACAATAATACAGTCCATAAAATCAATAAGGTTCTAAAATAAATTAAGAAAACAGAAGATTGCTGTGTCGAGATGAGCAGTGATCATGTTGAGTATGCCAGTTTAAAGGTATGTGTTTTTAATCGAGTTTTAAAAATGGGAAAAGAGTCAATGTTAAGAATGTCTGGTGAAAGGGAGTTCCAGAGACAGGGAGCAGAGCGGCTGAAGGCTCTAAACCCATGGTGGACAAACGGGCAGGTGGTACAGTAAGGTGAATGGAGGAGGACGACCTGAGAGTGCATGCGAGTGTTAATTTTAAGAAGGGCAGTGAGGTACAGAGGAGCAAGATTGTGAATAACATTGAAAGTGAGGAGCAGAATGATTCTGCTCCACAATGTGATATATAACAGGTAGCCAATGAAGATGCTGAAGGACAGGAGGGATATGGTTCATAAAAGTGGTTCTGGTGATAACACAAGCAGCAGCGTTTATGTATGGATTTATGAGGAAGACCAAAGAGAAGGGAGTTGCAGTAATCAATGCGAGATGTAACTAGGGTGTGAACGAGAAAGGCTGTACTGTTGGGTGTGAGAGACGGTTGAAGAAGATTAATGTTGCGTAAATGGAAGAATGCAGACCTAATTACATTATTAATGTGATTTTGAAATGATAGTGTGCTGTTGATGATGACACTCAAACTAAGACGATGATGGCACCCAGACATGAGGGGAGGGGGAAAGTGAGGAGTTATCAATAGTAAAGAAATAAGGGAGAAACTGTCAGATTTTGCCAGAGTGGATTTAGTACCAATGAGGAGAACCTCAGTTTTATCATTGTTAAGGTTGGGGAAGTTGGAGGAGAACCAGGATTTGATTTCCTTCAAAGCAATCAAAAAGGGAGGTGGATGGTAGAGTAGAGGTAGGCATGGTGGACAGGTAAAGATGGGTGTCATCTGCATAGCAATAGACATTTATGTTAAATTTATGGAAAATACGGCAGAGAGGAAGTAGATAGATGATAGCAGAAAGGGCCCCAGGACAGAGCCTTGGGGAACACCGGTAGTGACAGGAGATAACTTGTGAGTTTATGGAAAGTTTTTGCTTGAATTTCTTCGCAGGATGGCAGAATAGCCTCCCAGAGCTGCTGTTTTGATGCGAACTGCTTCCTACCCTCATATATCTTTTGCTTGAGGATGCTCCAAAGGTTCTCAATAGGGTTGAGGTCAGGAGAGGATGGGACACACACATGCGTTTCTCTCATTTTATGCCCATAGCAGCCAATGACACAGCGGTATTTTTTGCAGCATGAGATTGTGCATTGTCATGCATCAAGACTTTTCTACAGAAGGCACGGTTCTTATTTTTGTACCATGGAAGAAATTGGTCAGTCAGAAACTCTATACAGTTTACCGAGGTTATTTTCACACCTTCAGGGACCCTAAAGAGGCCTACCAGCTCTCTCCCCATGATTCCGGCCTAAAACATGACTCTGCCACCTTCTTGCTGATGTTGCAGCCTAACTGAGACATGGTGGTCATCCACTACTTTATCCTACTGGACAATCCAGGGTTGCACGGCACTCATTAGCAAACAAGACAAGAAAATGAGTCATGTATTTCTGGGCCTACTGCAACCATTTCTGCATTTCTGCAATTCCGCATTGCTTAGGGGTGGCCAAATAGTAGGTTTATGCAACTGCAAGCCTCTGGTGGATCCTACACCTTGAGATTCATAGGACTCCAGAGGCACCTGCAGCTTCAAATACCTTTTTGTTGCTTTGTAATGGCAGTTTAACAGCGGCTCTCTTAATCTGATTAATTTGTCTGGCAGTAACCTTCCTCGTTGTGCCTTTATCTGCACAAATACATCTGTGCTCTGAATCAGCCAAAAATCTCTTTAGAGTACGAAGATCACACTTAATTTTTTGTGAAATATCTAATGTTTTTATACCTTGTCCTAGGCATTGCACTATTTCACAATTTTCCACTGCAAAGACATCCTTGCTTGAAGCCTGTGGCCTGCTTAATATTGTTAAACATGTTTTAAACTTTAATAAACGTTATTTTGTATTTAACACTGGGTGATATTATAAGTAAATATGGCATTCATTTTCAATGTTATGCTGATGATACCCAACTTTATATGCCCCTGGAATTTAAAAACCAGTCTATCCTCAGAATATAAGAGTCATGCCTTTTGTAAATAAAACAATAGATGTCTTTAAATATTTTGCACCTAAACCCAGATATCAAATCAAAATCAAATCATATTTATTTATAAAGCGCTTTCAAACAACAGAAGTGGTCTTAAAGTGCTGTACAGTAAAATCAATAAATAAAATAAACAGCTCATACTATAAGAAACATAAAAAGCAATTAACAAACACAGAGCCCAAATAATAATAAAACACTAAGTAAAACAGTTGTAATGGTGTATTGTCTTGGAAGGAGTCAGGTGCAGAACAAGAGGTGAGTAGAACAACCGTATGGTTTTTAATAGGACTGTTAATTAGAAACAAATGATAGAACAGAATAGCGACGGACAGAGTGCTTTGTTGCAAAATCAATAACTCACAAAGCAAACAGAAACTGCTGGGCTTACATACACACATCAATAATCATAAATGAAACACAGGTGTGTAAAACCAAACAGAACAAAACTAGGGGGGAGTGGCAGCGGTTAGTAGCTCGGCGATGACGATTATTATAATTATGATTATTGATGTGTGTATGTAAGCCCAGCAGTTTTCAGTTCCTCGCCAAGCTGGGCGAAGCTATGGACTGCGTCCTTCACACCGTACAGAACCTTCCCTCCACCGGTCCAAAACCGAGTAGGGTACACCTGTCCCTCCCGAGGGAGTATGATGGGGCCGCCACTCGCTGCCAAGGTTTTCTCCTGTAGCTGGACGTATTTCACATCTATCAGACCTTCTCTGTCGGGATCAGAGAAAGTGACGGCCCTCATTTCCTGCCTTTCCGGGAAAGCCCTGGAGTGGGGGACTATAATGAGTGCTCGGATCTTCCGAGCCGTTTTCGATCATCCTCCTGAGGGAAAAGAAGCGGGCGAACGACTCTTCCACATGAGGCAAGGGAACAGAACAGCCCAGGACTTCGCCCTGGAGTTCCGTACCCTTGACGCAAGATCGGGGTGGAACGAGCTGGCCCAGATTGACCACTTCCGGTGTATTCTACGCGATGACTTCCGACGGGAACTCGCCTGCCGTGACGCGGCTCTCACCTTCGATCAGCTGGTGGACATGTCCACCCGGCTGGACAATTTACTGGCTTCTAGAGGACGTTCGTCGAAAGATCTGCACGTGCCACCACCTCCCACTGCACATTTTGTGCCAATGAAGATAGGCGGGGCAGCCTACCGGGAAGGTGGTGGGCAACAAGACCGATGCCTCTCATGTAGCAAAAGAGGACACTCGGCCGCTCAGTGTCGCCGGGGTTCGTCCCATTCCGAGGGTGGCAGGCAGGGAACTCTCACGTCACCCCAGGTAGGCACCACTCGCGACCAGGTAGAACCTTCTGCTGTGCATTTGTTCTTTTCTCGACTTTCCTGTGGTTCCCCAGTGTAAGGCACTAGTAGACTCAGGTGCAGCTGGGAACTTCATAGACAAGGCTTTAGTGCTCCAGTTAAGCATTCCCTTAAAGCCCTTAGCTGTTCCGCTACCTGTCAAGGTCCTTGACAACCGACCACTAGGGTCGGGTTTCGTTACAGAGGGTACTACACTTGTCACCATGGTTACCCAGGGAAGTAATCGGGAGCAGATTACGTTTCATGTTATTAAATCCCCCGATTTCCCTGTGGTATTAGGGCTTCCCTGGCTCACGTTGCATGATCCTACCTTTTCTTGGCCACAGCGGGTTCTGACAGGGTAGTCGCGAGAGTGCCAAGGTAGGTGCCTATGTGTTTCCATTAGAACAACTACAGTGGAAAGTCACGGTGATGTCCGTGATCGCCTCATCCACTGGGCCCACACCTCACCTGCCTCTGGTCACCCAGGGATTGGGCGTACAGTACGTTGCCTGGCTGATAAATACTGGTGGCCCACGTTGGATTTGAGGATTTACGTCTCCTCCTGCTCAGTGTGCGCCGAGTGTAAGGCACCTAGACACATACCAGCGGGTAAATCGCTCCCCTTACCGGTTCCACAAGGTCCATGGTCCCATTTGTCTATTGACTTCCTCACTGACCTTCCTCTGTCTCAGGGCCATACCACCATCCTGGTCGTTGTGGACCGCTTTTCGAAAGCCTGCCGCCTCCTTCCCATGCCTGGGGTTCCCATGGCCCTGCAAATAGCGGAAGCCCTGTTTACGCATGTCTTCCGACACTATGGAGTGCCGGAGGAACTTGTGTCTGACCGGGGTCCCCAATTTACCTCTAGGGTATGGAAGGCGTTTATGGAACGTCTGGGGGTCTCGGTCAGCCTCACTTCTGGCTTCCACCCCGAGGCCAATGGGCAGGTGGAGCGGGTGAATCAGGAAGTGGGTAGGTTTCTGATGTCTATTGCCATGACCGGACGGGGGAGTGGTCGACCTTCTTGCCGTGGGCAGAATACGCTCAGAATTCCTTGCCCCACTCCTCCACGAGCATGTCACCCTTCCAGTGCGTGTTAGGTTACCAGCCGGTCATGGCGCCGTGGCATTAGAGCCAGACTGGCACTCTGGCTGTTGACAATTGGTTCCGTCGCGCTGAGGACACGTGGTCTGTCGCCCATGTGCGCTTTCAGCGTGCGGTGCGTCGCCAGAAGTCAGCTGCAGACCGTCGATGCAGTGACACCCCAGTCTTTGTGCCGGGTGACCAGGTCTGGTTCTCGACCCGGAACCTGCCCCTCTGCCTGCCTTGCAGAAAGCTTGGTCCGCAGTTTGTGGGGCCACTTAAAGTCCTGAGGAGAGTGAACGAGGTAACCTATAGGTTGTTGACTAGCGCCGAAGTCTGCCCGAGCCACGAGGGGGAGGAGACTCAGAAGGAGCTGTGACAACAGTAAAAACAAACAATGCAATCACAAATGTCAAGGTCTGTTGTGAAAGGCCAATGAGAAGAGGTGGGTTTTCAGAAGAGATTTAAAAACAAACAGTGATGGGGCCTGTCTAATTGGCAGAGGTAAGACAAAGATGTTACTAGAATTGCATATTTCCATCTTCGCAACATTACAAAGATTCAGCCTATTTTATCTTTGATAGATGCAGAGACTCTAATTCATGCATTTGTATCTTCACGGTTGGATTACTGTAATGGTTTACTCTCTCTGGCCTTCTGAAAAAGAGTATTAAAAGTCTTCAGATGGTACAGAATGCTGCTGCCAGAATCTTGACTACAACTAGAAAATTTGATCATATTACTTCAATCCTCGCTGAACTTTATAGGCTGCCAGTTTATCTGAGATGGGATTTTAAGATTCTATTGTTTACCTATAAAGCATTATATGGACTGGCACCCCCCTATGTATCTGACCTAGTGATGCGTTCCCTCCCGAGCCCTATGCTCACAAAATGCTGGCTTGCTATCCATATTAACCAGGGAGCAAGTGCGTAATCTTGGAGTTCTGATAGAGTCAGACCTCACATTTAACAGTCATATCAAAGCGGTCACCAAAACAGCTTTCTATCATCTAAAAAATATAGCTAGAATCAAGAGCGTGGTGTCTCAAAAAGACCAAGAGAAGTTTATCCATGCTTTTATTTCTAGTAGGATTCACTACTGTAATGGGCTCTTAACGGGACTCTCAAAAAAGACTGTAAAACAGCTGCAGCTCATTCAGAACGCTGCTGCTACAATGCTAACCAGGACCAAGAAAACGGAGCACATAACACTCCGGTTAGGAAATCTTTGCATTGGCTTCCACTTAGTTACAGAATAGACTTCAAAGTTGTGCTTTCTCAGGATGATTTAGGACCCGAATACATTTCTGTATATATATGTATATAATATGTTTGAAGAATACTAACCGAGCAGGGCTCTTAGATCCATGACCACAGACCAGTTAGTACAGCCTAGAGTCCAAACGAAACACGGAGAAGATGCGTTTAGCACTTACGCTGTCCACATTTGGAATAAATTACCAGAGGATTTTAGATATGCCCCAAATATAGCAAATTTTAAATCCAGGTTAAAAACACTTCTCTTCTCACATGCCTATGACTGAGAATTTTTACTTAACCACAGTTTAGCCTTATAACTCCTATGTTTTTATCCTGATTTTACTTGGCCACACTGTTTAGCCTTATAACCTCCTGTGTTTTTATCCTTATGTGTAGTTTTAGATGTTGTCATTTTAGTTTCTTTTACATTTTTAAAAATATTTGTTTATTTTGTTTTTTATTTAAATCCAGGTTAAAAAGACTTATCTTCTCACGTGCCTATGATTGACAATTTTTACTTAACCACATTGTTTAGCCTTATAACCTCTTATGTTTGTATCCTTATTTTACTTAACCACACTGTTTAGCCTATGATATTGTAATTTTAATTTCTGTGGAATATTTAAGTTGGAGTCCCGGTGGGTTAGAGTTCCACCAAACACCTGGGTTGGAGTCACGGTGGGTTAGAGTCCCACCAGACACCTGGGTTGGAGTCCCGTTGGGCTAGAATCCCACCAAATGCCTGGTTTGGAGTCCCGGTGGGTTAAAATCCCAACAAACACCTGGGTTGGAGTCCTGGTGGGTTAGAATCCCACCAAACGCCTGGGTAAATAATTTGGGAATATTTGGGTTGGAGTCCCGGTGGGTTAGAGTCTCACCAAACCCCTGGGTTGGAGTCCCGGTGGGTTAGAATCCCACCAAAAGCCTGGTTTGTAGTCCCGGTGGGTTAGAGTCACACCAAACGCCTGGGTTAAAGTCAGAGGAAAGGAGGGGGTTATATACAATAATGTTGGTTTTTTTTTCATGGCTTTTACCAAGTTTTCCGTTGTTTCTTATTTATTTTTGTTTAATTGCATTTGTTAACTTTAAAGCACATTGAGTTGCACATTGTGTATGAAAAATGCTATACAAATAAAGTTTATTATTATTATTATCCCTAAAGTTAAAAATAAATCAGCATGATTTATAGCATTCTCACATAGGGCTCCCATTTTTATGGAATTCCCTACCAGCTGATGTTAGGGGTGCTAGTACTGTTTCAAACTTTAAAATCAAACTAAAAACCTATTTGTACAGTAAGGCATTTAGTTAGCAACAGTAAATATTTCCCTCTGCGTAGGGACCTAAATGGCTATAAATTAGGCTCCTCTGTGTTGTCTTTGTGTTTCTGGCCCCTGTTTTTCTTTCTCATTCTCTGAGTGTGGTGGATGGTAGATGCTACCACAATCCTGGAGGCTGTGTGGATGGTGCGGCTCCAGTCTGGTGATGTCATCCGGGGAAGTTGCTGGGTCCTTGCCAGGGTCAAGGACAACTTGTCTATTGGAATTTGTAATGTCGAGGTGACCCAGAGAAGTCCACAGCCGTTCAAAGCGAGCTGTTCGCTTCATGGTCTGTAATACCCACGTGAAAAAAAAGGCGGAGAAACAGGCGAATGAGAAAACAGCCCAGTTGCAACGTAGATTCGTGCATAGTTTGTTTGGTTAACGCCTCTATGAGGATATGCCCACCCATAGCGCGGCAGACTGTTGTGCTAGAATTAGCTAACAATACCTGCAGGAACAAGCAATTTATGTTGGGGTCAGTAAGAACGAATAAATGTGTTGTTCCTGGATGCACAGAGGAGAACTGGAATGTGGATTTACAAAGGATTATTGTTGTGCTCAGCGCATTTCAGTCAGGACAGACTTCTCAACTTTGGGCTTTATAAGAAAGGATTTGCTACTAAATTAATTTTGAAAGATGGAGCAGTGCCAACTATGAAGTCGATTGCGTATACTACCGTAAGTAATATATTAAAAATGTATCCTACCTACTAGGTTCATAACCATAGACTATGTTAATTTGGATATTATATATATGATTTCAACTGGCTGGGCCTTAGCTTGTTTGCATGACAGCCCTAATCTTCTAAAGTATAGCCTACTGTTTATGTGGGCTTTAGACTGTAAATGTATCATTGTGCTTTTTAGTGAAGGTGCAGATCACGGGAAACATGATACGAATATGAGCCTTGCTCACCTTAAATAACATTAAACCCAAACGTAAGGTCCTCTGGACAAAAACGGGTGCATGCATGCAGTGATAATCGTGCCGGTTGTATGACTGGAGAGCGTTTGGGTTATGGACGGCGGCATACGCATGCCAGCAGCTAATACGATGCCGGCGAACATGTTTTATAAATAGTGCAAATCTAACTGTAAAGTAGCAATTTGGTGTAAGTTTAGTGTAAGTTAACTTTGTGGTCTGCAGTGTCTGCTCTGTCACTTTCCTCTTCTTTTTTTTAATTAATTTTATTTTTTTTTTCTCAAAACAAACAACCACACACAAAACAACCAGCCGAACAACAGCCCTAAACAACTGACCTATGAAAGTAGCAGAGGGGGAATGAAAAGGACAAACAGTAAAGCTAAATAAAACTGCACAGCCACGAGCACTAAAATAATAACCATTCATTTAAATAAATTACTTAATGACTATAAAGAATAGTGATACATGTGATAGCCACGAACAGCATCCATTCATTTGTGAATGTGTCTGTGTGTGCGTGGATGTGTGCGTGTGTGTGCGCGCCTATGTGCGTGCGTGTGAGGCCGTGTGTGTGAGGCCGTGTGTGTGTGTGTGTGTATGTATATATATTTGTGCATGTGTGCGTGCATAAGCCTTTCACAAAATGTAGTTGTTAATGAGGGTGGGATTTCACAACCGCGCCGCACCAACCCCAGCAACAGGCAGGCAAGAACCCCAGAATCCAGGCCCTCTCGCGACCCCCTGTAGCGCAAAGGACCCGAGATCCCCTGTCCCGGGGACAGCCATGCCCGGTCTCCAGGGAGAGTAGCAGATAACCGTGCAAGAAAGCCCCCCACCGCCAGGGAGAGATAACATGGGAGAACCAGGAACGACAGCCACCCAACCCAGCCAGACGTCACTTCCCCACCTGAGTGCAGGCAGAGCCAGCGTCCCCCGGGCCCCGTGAGTCCATGGCCGATCCCGGCCCCGGACGGCGGCCCCGCCCCCCCAGACCACCACCCCTAAGGACGAGGGCCAAAAGACCTTCCTCTTCTGACTCGGGTTCATACATGTAAGGCCATAAAACGTACGTGGTGCAGCAGAAAACTCACCTTGCTCGCCTCTCTAACGTGAATCAGTGGAGGGGAAGGATGATTCCAGGTACCGTAGTAGCATGTGGGAGAGAAAGCACAGCTTAGCAAAGTGCAAAATGTTGTCAAATCAATAGTTATATATATGAAAGCTGCTGGACACGTACGTGCGAATGCTTGTCGAACCATCGTATCCATGCTGGATGTTCAAAACAGCAGCCCACTTAAGATTTTAAACATTTGGAATACTAGATAATGTCATCATACCTGGTATCCTTTAATGACATGTTGTCGCGGAATGAGTGGATGAGGCGGCAGAAACCAAGCGCAGGTTGGGTTTAACAATGAATGTAATTATCAAAAGATAGCATGCACTCACCAGAACAGCAAACAATAAACGACAGAGACAGGGAGAAACACACGGATACATAAATTCTCCCTAATTAGGGGAATGGGCACCAGGTGTGTGTAATGACAAGACAAGGGAGTGAAGGAAAACCCCAGGAAGCATGGCAGGGCCATCAAGCCATGACATATGTTAAGACTAAAATTACTCTGTTTACTTTTGTGTGTGTGTGTGTATAAAAAATATATATAAATATATATCTATTGTCCCTCATAACATGTATCATATTATGCAGCTGTCCATCAGGGGAACATTTTGCTTAGGGCACCAAATGTGCTAGGACCGGCACTGCGAATTCGCTACAAAAACAGATATCAGTATTGCTAGAAAGGGTATATAGAATATAAAGGGCTTAACTTCGATAAGGGATATAGTATATAATATAGATGCTGTACACTTAGTAATAAATAAATATCAACGTTATCATGATATATAGTTTAGTAAACATAAAAATAGCATATTTTTTTGTAAATTGTAGGGGAAGTTGAGCTTCCCCTGTTGTCTTAGAGCAATCGCCTCTGCTGTAAGCCACCTTGCAGAATATACGTCCTTCCATAAGAAATGCATTGGAACAGCTAACATACACAACTACATAGGAAAATGTACATACCAGAGTCATAATTTTGAAACCAGAGGTAATTGTCTTGTATTATTTAACACTTCAGCATTTCAGTGTTTGTTGCTGGTACTTTGCAAGCACAGGGACACCCCAGCAGGGGCTTGAAGGCCTACTTTGCCAACTGGTATGGTGCTGATGATGGCCTGGACCACAGCCTAATTATGCATCTTTGTTTTGTCAAAGCCACTGAGTAAATGCTCCTCTCAGCTCCTCTTTCCATTCACTTTCCCCCGATAAAGACTGACTCACCAACTGGCATCGTTCTTATTCAGTGGTCTGATAGGCATATATGCATATAGATGTGGTTCCCTTTCCACCCACAACGCAACCTTGTGCATGTGTGGAGAGAAACGAGAGGGGGACAGAGTGCGAGCTGGTTTTTAAGATATGCATGAAAAGACAGCTTATTTCTTTACAGCACAAAAACACTGAGATGAAAGATCCATCTGGCACTCTTTTGAAGTCAAACGAAGGAAACTTTCCTTCCGGAGTCGCAACTTTCCGAAAGTGCTCATCTGTTTTTTCATTTCTGAAACGTAAATATATAGTGTGTGTGTGTGTGTGTGTTCTTATTACACAGACTCAGCCGCTGCCTAGCGGTATAATTTTAAAGGGAAGGCTTGTTCACAATTGACCTTATCCCATGGCCTGAACTGTTCCATCTGTAATGCGTTGCTATTTGTTTCAATTGTGTCACAAAGGTCATGTCTATGCAGTAAATGAAGCCAATTTAAGCAAGTGATACAGAGTGTCTCCATCTGGCCATGAGTTGGAAGTTCATATCCAAGAGGCTGTCATTCTTTCTACCTTTATCCCCTTACACCTTCCCCCTCACCCCTACAGCATTTATCCTATTTGACACTTCACCTTGAGGAACACGATGGCACCTGATACTTGCTACGACCGGCTACGACACAACCAAAACAGCCAAGTGTTTCCTTTGTGACCTAACAGGTGGCTTACCAGAGGTTACGGCAAAAGTCAAATCATTATAGTACAGTCAGGATAGAGGAAACATCAAAGCAATGGATCAGACTGGGATTTTCCCGGCAGTGCACACGTACAGCAGTTCAGGTCAAGGTAAAGACGGGAGATTTATTTTACTAGCTTTGCAATGAGATATTGACAGATATTCTTGATGTCAAGCTATATAAAGAAATTACACTCTGCAATGCCGAATATGAAATATGTATGTACAATATAAGCTCAATACTCAGTGGAAGCTTCTACTGCCAACAGTAAACTGTTTAGCAAGGGGTAAATAACAGTGAAGTGATATAGCCTGGGTATGGTAACGTGAAAGCAGTGCCTCTGGGGATGTTCTAATACAGTTTATTCCCTTGTGTCCACTACCAAGGTTTATATTACTGGAAGTGAACATTCCATAGGCAGAATTCCCCAGTGAATGTAAAATATGAGTTCAAATATCCTAGCCCAGTCTCTGCAGATTTGTAAGATAGTAAATGTTCTCAATTTGTATCATTAGAAGGGCTACTGTAGCTTCAGTTTGCCAACTAAACCAATGTGGCAACAAGACAGAATATGAACAATATCTGTAGGTACATATTTCATAAAAAAATAGACACTCCTGGATTTGTGTCCTATGTGTCTTATAGCAGCATTATAAAAACCTTGCTTTGAATCCAAGAGTCCATGCCCATTTGAGTTCCTGGTTACACTTTTGTAGACAGATGTTTCAAACATAAATTCTAAGATGGGGCAGAAATTCTATTCAGCAGGGCACTCAACACAATACAAGCACAGAACTAAACTAAATTCAAATGCAGAGACGTTAAGACTGGTCAAAAACACTATTTTAGAAAAGGTGATGACGTGCTTTGATGGTATCTGCCAAGACAATACCCTATTCTACAACAGATGCAGTAAAGTCATCACCATATCGTCACATTATTCTGTATGTGTAGCAGTGCTACATCAAGCCTATAAGATATAATAAAGTAGCTTGAAGCCTATTAATTATTCTTAGTAAATCAACAAAACAAAAAAAACAAAACAGTATGCAAGCTAGCTTTGCTGCGATGTTTACTGGATGAAGATACTGTACAAATCAGGATACAGTATTGACATGTTGCCAAATGGTCCTTTAGTGCTTAATTACTACTCAAATTGATTCCCAATCAAATTAGCTTTTGTCACAGCCACATAATCATTGGCTCAATGGAAATAAACAGCAGCGTTGCCATATAGCCTACAGTATACTGTACTGTAAGCGTCTGACTGTCTCTGTAATTGTGCCCATCCTCTATAGAAAAGTGAGTCGTCATAGCAGCAGCCAAGCCTTGACACTGCACTCTGTGGTGAAGGCTTCAGGGTAACACTGTCAGGTTTCTATCTGGCAGCCATCACATGACACACCACAGATGGCCCCAATAGAAAGCAGTAGGAGTGAAAACAACATGTCAGCTTCCTATTGGCCCACCACCCAGTCCAGGTATCAATGGGGCACGGAGGCAAGAGGAATTCTGGTCGTCGTTCAGTATGCAGAGTGTGTTGCTAGATACAGCGTCTTGCACAAAACCTTTGAGTCTTCCGAGGGTTCCTGTCAAAAGCCACATCGAGGACAACAGCCCTGCCCTCTGTGATCACTATCCCTTCTTCCCCCCGTTACTTGCCATGCCTTCAACCTCTGAGCACATTTCCCCTTGCACCCTCTTTCTGTTGACCTCAATGACGGAGTGCCCTGTCCTGCCTGTGTGTTTGTCAGCGAGCACAAGAATACCAATGTCAGGAACTTGGGACGATCAATTCCTCAAAGGTAGCTCTGCTGTGTGGCTGACATTAGCCTCCGTGATTACCGTCTTCAAAAGCAAGCCGATCGATAGCACGTCTCCCGCCACCCCTACCCAAATAAAGCTCTGGCATCGTACTTGAACCGCCCCCCTTCCCCCCTTCCCTTCTCAGTTTGGCTCACAACCCCATCGACCGCAGTTGGAACCCGTGGCAGCCTGGAAACCAGAGCTGATGTCTCAAAATGACTTTGACGCAGTTGCTTTGTGAACCGAGTTGTAATGGAGGAGAGATTATCTGCTCTGTATCAAATGAAATAACTTGACAAATCCTAATGGTGGGGCAAATCCGTGGGGCAAAATGCTTAAAAATGACTCCCTTGGCAGGACTGAGGAGTTGGCACCGATATTAAGCTATGCAGTAAGCGGTTAAACTGCAACATTAACATTCTGAAGGTGCCAGTAGTTTCTAAGGTATTCTAGGTAAGAAGGTGCAAAGATAGTGCTACTGCTGACTGATATCTGTTCTCATCCAACTGTAGTGTGACCATGTTTACACATTTATAAAGTGACAATAGAGTAACTGTCTGAACAAATGGGCTGAGCAATTAACAACTACATTTGCAAGTAGCAAGCAAAAAAGAATGTTGACCTTTCCATTTTAGATAACTGTAGCTTACCTGCTTGTCTTTTGATTGGGCAGGCAGTAGCCTACTACAATGTTATGAATTCAGATTGACACTGATTGTGCGGTTGAACAGCATCATCCATTAGATAAAAGAGTAAAGCCCTTACCTGAGACACTGGACATTTTTCCCCTATATCATTTTATGCACATTGTTATATACATGGTTATATACTGAACAGTATTAATGTTTCAAAAGTTGAAAACAATAGCCATTGATTAATAATAGGGTCTAATAAATATCAAATCATAACAAGCAATTACTGTACTGTATATATGTTGACTATGTTTATGCAAATTAATGATCTAATGGCATACTGTAGGCAGCTCAGCTGAACAAGCGTGCCTGCTGAAAATGGAATCTAACTCCTTTTTCTAATTACATGTTTAATACACTGACACATCCCCTGACATCAATCGAAAATGACTAGTATCTAATTAATAATACATACTATACATACATCTCAATCATACCATATCAAATTCTTATATTAGAAATATATTACAGCTGTTATGCATGAAGATATGTTAGTGCTACCTTTTTTTCTTAGACTATTTCAGGCTGTGAAGGGTGAGAAAAACATACTCCAATTATAATTTTTGTATACAAGCTACTAATGCTGAGCAGTACACAGTTTGAAGACCTGGAGAGGCAGCAATTCTGTTTAACATTCTCTGCAGTTCTACCAGTTTGTGACACCCTTTTAGGTGCAATATATCACACATGCCATCACAGCAAATTACTCCTCGCACCAAAATACATTCATATTGCGTTATGGTGCTCCCAGAACACCACATCTCCTCCCTGGCTCGTTGTTTATGATCTGTTCAAAGCTTTACTGTGCAGCAATGTGTGTAGAGGGAGGGGTAGGGAATGTGCAGCAAAGAGCATGTCTGTAGAGGTAGGGTAGGAAATGTGCAGCAAAAGGCATGTGTGTAGAAGGAGGGGTAGGGAATGTTTTGAACTTCGGTGTCCCTTTAAGAGGGGGATGAATGAATGAATGAAAACAAATGAGTACACCAACCACTGTCTGTAGCATCCTGGCCAGATGTATTCAATCTGTACGGTCTGGTGCTGTTAACAAATCCACCTGCAAAGCAACCAGTGTTTGAACAGAGGGGTGTATTTCACACTACAATGCAAATAGCCAGTGGGAACTAAAGATGAAAGTGTGACTGAGTGGGTGCTCGTACATCTAGACACATGCATAGCTGTGTCTGGGCCACAGACATCAGAAGAGTGCAATCAATGTAATAACTTGCCCTACACAGCTCTGAAACTATTTCGACAGTATTTTGATGATGGAGAGCCCATATAACTTCAGGCCATCTCCAAGCAAGAAATATGAGCAATATCAAGAATATCAAAAAGGAACATCCTGTCTAATGCATTAATGTACATATTTTGATTTTGCAATATTTCTGAGGTGAGGCACTTTAGTAGAAAGGTAGTGCTTTGTATCAAATTGTACGTAGCAGGCAGAATTACTGCACTGCATTCACCAGGCAGTGCAATAATAATGTTCTGGAGAATGCAATATCAATGCAATATTAGAAAACAATATGCAGTACACTGTGCCCATTTAATGTCATTTACTAGCCATTTAGTATCAAGCGTTCTTTTTCTTCGCTGGTGCTAAATGCTAATTGGACATTTCAAACACTTTTAAAAAGGTAAACTCCTCAATTGTGTAACACTGATTCCCACCACAGTGGTAATTCCAGACACAATTTGAGTTGTTAAACAGTAGGCTCACACGAAAATATTGCTCCAGAATCTCAAGTCTAGCACTTGTGTTGCACTTGAACTCTAGTGATGTGGTGTGGTGATGTGTGTGTGTGTGTGTCTCCATGTGTGTGGGGATGGGGGGAGCACGTCGTGCTTCAACAGACATCACACACGCAAGGCAGAAAGATCTGCGCTGCTTTGCCTCCCCTGAATCCCTGTTTGAACACAAGCACCCAGCTGTCCCAATGACAGAGTGTACATAAACACTGCAGACCAGCGGTGTCCAAACATCCCTCACTTTTAACGATCTCCGCTAAATAACCCTGCTACCAACACGGCTGAATAATTGCTCTCTGCCAGCATAACGCCTGTCAGTATGGCAATGCATTCAGAATGGCTCCAACAGGGAGAGGGGTGGGGGCATGGGTAAAACATAATGCCAGTCATGTTGTCATAGGTCGAAGGCATACAAAGCATCCCATGTCTCCATGTAGCATGTTTTATACAGACATAATGCACCCGGGGTTGCTGCACCGGCCACCGAATTTCAATCATTTTTAATGGATACTCTACAACAGGGGAGATGTTGTTTCAGTTTGTCCATGCTATCCACCTCCATCAACAATTCCTTGCCATAACATTTGAGAGGGAGATAAATAAGGCAGCACAACATGGCATAACAGTGTCATTCTGTCACGAGTTTTTTTCCAGAATAGTATGCCATTGCCTTGACTGCATGTACACTAGATTCTCATTTTTAAGAGCTAAAAGCTGTGAAAAGAAAGATATTCATGATGGCAATTAAACCCAAATTATGGCAACAAAGTATCTAAGAACTTGACACAAAAGCAATTCTTAAATATTGCGTAGGCTCGCAAAAACATATTTTACTTCTGGCACACTGCGTCAAGACCCGCCTACTTTACAGGAGTGGTATTTTGATTGGCAGGCATGATGACCGACTACAGAAATAATCGACCAATGCAGACTTTACACGTATACTGGAGGAATTATTTGGGGAAAGTTTCCGACACAAGACTGTTTTTTGGTCAAATCTGTTCATGTTTACTTAAATGAAATTATTAGAAAGATTGAAATTATTCATTCATTAAAGTCATTAAAGCACTGCACTATAGCGTCAGATACAGATAGTCTTGTGAGTATTAACCCACTTCCTGATAGATACCTGTAATCATGTCAGCACTATGTGTCAAGTCACGTATGTGATGTAGTGCTAATGAACAGAAAAGGCTGAGGCTTGGCAGGCTAACATGATGTGCATCAATGTTTAAAGCGAAAAGCCTCAATTTATGAGTGGAATTTGGCAACAATCTGTGGTGACACAAATGTTGTTGTTGTTGTTTGGGTTTGGGACACACACACATCCCTCAAATGCAAGAGTGCCGAGTGGCTCGCACTTCTCTACCCACCCCCTGCTCATGCTCTGCGCCATAGTCCACTGCCAGCACACACTTCTGTGGACGGTTTATTTACAAGCAGTGAGCTGTGTCAGAAACGCTGGTATCTGGGGGTGCTATGACGCAAGCTAAGTGTCCACCTTTAACATATTGTACTGACAGCACCACAGTACCTTTATGAGCATCTAAGTTGTAGAGAGGACTGCTTGTGTACACTGGGATGCACACAATTGCAGATGACTGCAGAGGACTTTGAGGGTATTTTTTCCCCCTGTGATAACAAGGTGTCATCTCCCGTCTTTATTGACATGTTATGGTGCTACGTTGCGAACAGAGTCTGTCATTAGGCTTGTCATCTGACAAAATAGAGCCTTGTACCAAATTAGGTTCCCAGGAAATAGCATGCAGGGGGAGGGGGGTTTGGCGGAAAGGAAGTCAGCACTCCTCCAATGGTATATTCCTATCAACCTCATATTAGTGGTGTTAAATCAGGTTTAATATTTTGGGCCGGGTGGAGTGATGCCGTCATCTCCCCACGCCAAACGAGTGAAGCGGAGAGGAGACAGGATATTTACTGCCTTCATTTTGTTTTGAGACAGCAGCTTATTGCTTATTGCCATCCATTATTACTGCCTCCAACTGGGGCTAATTTATTTAGATTAAACTGCACTGTTGTTTCTTTAATGTCTTTTGGAAAAAAAATATCAAATTTTCTGAGGTTTGGTGTGGAACAAAATATTATGAGATTGTTTATATGAAGTATCCAAGAAATGAAGCAGTGCTAAAGTAATATGGAAATGATATGAAATAATATCAGTGCCGGTTTAAGTCCACAGGGGTCACTGGCAAGAGTGTCTGGGTACTCCACTCAACCCCCTCACAAATGGCTATGCAATGATAATTAGGCTTAGGTTGTTAGCCTGTGTAAATGATCTACAGTGCTGCACTGCTCTACTGTTATTCCTGACTGACTTCCCACATAGCTTAGCATATCAAATCTTTTGACAAACACAAACCGGTGATAATTATGTCCGACTTGCCTTACATTTCTAAAACTCTAGCTTTTACTTATTATATAGTGACTGAATTGTACATTTCTTTTATAGTAATGTAAAAAATGGGTTACAAATGTAACTATGAAAAATAAGCATGCAAATGTTTCCCATTTTACAGATGAATACTGTACATTTTGGAGCAAACCTTTTCCTTTAAATAGTGCAATCCATCTTTATACTGTTCTTTCACAATGGAATGCTCTCCATTTTCAGTCACTGAATGGTGTCACCCAACATACAGTGCATCCGTTAAGTATTCACAAAGCTTGTCACACATCCCTCTCACAATTCTATACACAATACCCCATAATGACAAAATGAAGAAGTTTGTTTTAAAAGGTAAACATTTTTTTTAATAATAACAACAACATCCATCCATCCATCTTCTCCCGCTTATCCGGAGTCGGGTCACGGGGGCAGCAGCTTCAGCAAGGGACCCCAAACT
>JAODOY010039436.1:0-20529 GCA_025399855.1 Forbesichthys papilliferus
CCTGGGCGCCTCCCTTGGGAGGTGTTCCAGGCATGTCCAGCTGGGAGGAGGCCTCGGGGAAGACCCAGGACCAGGTGTGAAGAGATTATATCTCTAAACTGGCCTGGGAACGTCTCGGGATCCCCCAGTCAGAGCTTGCTGATGTGGCTCGGGAAAGGGAAGATTGGGGTCCCTTGCTGAAGCTGCTGCCCCCACGACCCGACTCCGGATAAGCGGGAGAGGATGGATGGATGGATGGCCCCGTGTTAACATTAGGAAACCTTGTTTTTTATTTGTTAGAATATGTTGTGTTGCTTATGTTGATTTTGGGAGGGATAAATCATAAAATAATATGAAGCATATGTAACATGACCGATGGTACAGCTGTATCACATTCACAAATTAATCTGTGCGCACTGCACTCTGTCAAAGAAAAATACGTTCAACTGCGTTCGAGCCGCTGTGTCAACAAACGACTCTTACTGTTTCACTATTTTAGCATATTATGTAGTACGGTACAAACATTAAACGCGATCATGAGACAAATACGAATGACTACATGAACATTTATTGATGTTTGCGGTGTTTCGAACAGGCATCGACACAGTCATCTACACTATCATCTGGAAATGTCACCAGTTAACATGATCACCACTTAAACAGTACCGTAACACCGGCAGCAAATACAAATGTAATTTTTACTGGTTTCTTGAAAAAAATTTACATTTTTCGTATTGTTTCACATAGAATGTATTGCGAGTATGTTTTAATACTAATGTTATAGAAATTACCATTGTTGAAAAAACACAATGTTTTGACCACTCGTTTAGCATAGTAGCCTCTACCGGAGACTTGCCAGAAAGTTCATAGTTACAATAAAACTATGCCGTGCAATGGTTTGATTATGCATGCACATTCAGTTAGTTATAATAATCTCAAATGTACCGACCTTTCCATATAGCCTAGCTACAGTTACAGTATATTCTTGTAGTAAGTACTGCTGCTTGGAAAGTAAATTATATTTTAAATATAATTGATACTCTAGCAACAATCCCGTGTTATTAATGCCACATGAAAAACAATCTGTTAAGCAGTGTTATTAGTACGATGTGTAGCCTATACAATTGTTGTATATAGCATCTAATTACTTCGTTGAAGCTTTTATATTGTGTTAAAGAGCTTCGCTACTGAAAAGCTATTCGGAAAAGAGCACCGCTACTGAGAAATGTAGTTTAACTAGTAGCGTTACACTGCCCAACACTGACTATAATGTAGGCTCTGGTAGGTTATATAATATAATGATGTTTTTGTTTGGTTTCATTGTTATTGTTAGCCTTGACTAGTCTATAAAGGTTATGCAAAATGGGAGACTGACCATCACCAGTTTTGTGTATGCAAGTATGCAAGCATGTAACATTTATATTTTAGCTCTTTTTTTTTTACCTATAGTGCCCATAAATGCAAATATGTTTGTCATTCTACGCTCGGATTGTGTTATGTTATGTTTATCTGTGGCCACCACCACAAATATATTTGCCACCCCAGTAAAATGTCCTAGACACTCCCCTGCTCTTGAGCAACACTGTTTACGCCCTGTGAACGCAGCAAATGTTAGAAAGTAGTTAATTGTTGCAAACGTTTTCGAGGAAAACCCTTAGCGTTGCACAATCGTGAAATATAACGACAGATGAGATGATGTATCAACCTGGGATATTTCACAGCCAGCGTTTAGGGTGCTGCAACGTTTGAACGCGAACTGAACGCCAGGTGGAGGAGTTGGGCCGTTGAACAACAGCCAGAACAAACAAGTGCGACGTGTGCTTAAGAATATCGTTAGCTAACGTGAAGTTTAAAAAACAAAACAAAAAAAACAATTGAACGTAACAGACTAGTCCACTGAACGCACCCACAATATGTGGAATAGATCAAATGTATCACAATGTAACACCGTATTTACAAAATAACGGAGCATGGTGGGGTAAACTAAAAGTCAGACTAGACTAGACTCTTAATAATAGTTAGGATTTGAAAGAAATTGGCAGGCATATAGAGACCTGAGCCACGTAGTCAGCACTACAGTCACGGCCAGACGACTGAATCTGAGAATTTCCTGAACAGCAGGCTGTTCATTGGATAAATGTGTCCCAAATTCAGAGTTGTGTGGCTCAGAGTGCTCATAATAATCAGTAGTCATTAGTACACCCCCACCCCTCACACACACGCACACAGAAAGAGAAAGGGGAATCACCAGCTATTTAGATTTTAATTCCAAATGTTAAAACACATAATTAATATCATTAGAAACAATTGTGTGGCAAAGTTAATATTTAGTGTACATTTGACCAAAAGGTGGCGCTATACAGCAGAATATGGCCTAAATAATACGAGGATCTGTTAAGCACAAGCAAATAAAAGTCTGAGTTTCAGGACTTTATATTTAATTGTATGTGAAATATTGCATTTAATATGACAAATATATACATAACTCAATAATTTAGACTCACCCCTTGCAAAACTTGAACGTTTTTGGATCATGCATAACATTTGCAATTTTAAATGTTATTTAAATGTCCTATGTAGGTTTCATTATTATTATTATTATTATTATTATTATTATTATTATTATTATTTATCATTAGATATGCGTCACGCGCAGGTCACGCTATGGTGGCGGTTCGATTTATTTTGGTATGAAGTGATTCCGGTTCAGTGGGACGATTCGAATAGTAGGGGCTACACTCGGGAAAGTGACCATTGTTATAAAGTAGGTCAAGTCTATTTCTACAGGTTAAGTTTGACGTTTCATATAACTTAATATTTCTTTACCAGAGGGGAGAAAATAGTGGGAGCTCCCGAGCGTGTCATGAGAGAAATGTCAAGGTAAGTAATATCACACACATGCAAACGTATTTGGTTTGCCAACGATCCAAAAAAGAATAAGCTAAAAGCTAACGCTACAGTTAGCTCACTATCACAACAATCAAGCAAGGCCTGCAGTTAGCCGTTTCTTAGCCGGCTAGCTTGTAGAACAAGTCTGTTTAACATTTATTATATATGAATAAAAAACCAGTACGTTAACGAATCAAATTGGCGTCTGCTGGTGTCTTCACAATAATTATGACGAACATGAAACAATACTACCCCGTACGCTCTTGATAACCACACTTCTTCCGTAGCATCATATAACGACTGTTAGCTTGACAAGTTAGCCAAAGTCCGTAAGTGTTGGCAGCTCAAGTTTCTACAACATGACATCTATTTTATAACTTACAGAAACTGTTATAATAGTAACAAATCTACGCTATAGCTACATAACAGTAATTTAATCTTATTTAATCATATGTGGAGAATCCAGAACTTCTCAATTTTGTGGTTGTTTATTTTTGTCTTTGATAATAACGATTAAAAAAAATCTTACCAGCTACCGGTATTTGTTTTTACTCTTCATTTTACTTAGTGGGCAACAGCCTCAGAAACATTATGGCATCACCTCTGCCATTAGCCATGCACCCCCGCGAGAACTAGACCACCAATACACCAAGAAGCTCAGCGATGCTATGAAACCATTTGGGGTGTTTGAAGATGAAGATGAATTGAACCATAGGTGAGGAGCAAAGTATATTGATGAACAAATAGACCTCATTATGACATTGCGCTACAGCTTTAACATTGTCATGTTGCTCATCATTGTAAATATGAGATACTATACAAATCAATTTTTGATTTCACAAGACAATTTTTGTCTTGTACTTGGCACTGTTAATCTTCTCTTGTTAAGGGAGGTAAAATATTGTTATACTGTAGTGTTTAAATTTCTGCACTGAAACTGTATACACATAAATTATATATTAAACTCCATTAATTTTATTATGCAGTTTAAGTTATGCGTTGTGGAATACATTTGATGTTTGTTGTTTACTCTTTTAGACTTGCAGTTCTTGGGAAGTTAAATGACTTTGTTAAAGAGTGGATAGCAGAGATCAGTGAGACTAAGGTAGGTGCTATTGGAACGTTTGCTGGAACATTAGCTGCCTTCTACTATATATGGAGTCATAAAAGGTGACTATCAAGTGAAGGACACCATAACAATCCAATGGTTGCCGAGTGGCTTTAGTGGATTGGTTACTTTCTATTGACACGTTCTCCCTTTTTTTAAATTTAGAACCTTCCACCATCTGCAGTAAGCAATGTAGGCGGGAAAATATTCACATTTGGTTCTTACCGTCTTGGAGTGCACACAAAAGGTATAGTGATTAAATTACTAATTGGGTCCATGCTTGGCATTCTTTCAAACTGGCAGTTGAGTCGGAACTTTAAATGTACATTTAAAATGTGTTTTAAAGTTTGACCATAGTTCTTTGCTTTTGGAAGTGAAATATCCATTGTTGTTTGTTTTGCAGGAGCTGATATTGATGCCCTTTGTGTGGCCCCGCGACATGTAGAGAGAAGTGACTTTTTCCTGTCTTTCTTTGAAAGATTAAAACAGCATGAAGAGATCAAAGATCTGCGGGCAAGTCAATAGTTACATTTTAATTGGCTATTTAAGCAAATAACTATTTATTTTCACATTTCATTATCACATACTAGGTTGAGAGATGCTTAGCCATTCAGATGCATTTGACCGGTACTGAATTTTAAGCTCTCACTTGGTTAGTGTGAGTTAAGATGCTTGTCTTGGCCCTGCTTAGGACCTTTTGTAATGGCCTTTTGTATGTGCTTCCAGGCTGTGGAGGATGCGTTTGTACCAGTGATCAAATTCAAATTTGATGGAATAGAGGTATGTTAAATGTGTATACATTCAGATAACTTCCAAGTGGCTAATTAGTTTATTTACTGTATTATGTCTACTATCTACAGCATTATTTTGTGTGTGTGAGATTGATCTTCAGATGTTTCTGCTTCTGTCTCTTTGGTACTATTCCAACTGTTCCCAATGTCACTGCCTATCTCACTCACCCTGTGTGTATGACCAGATTGACCTGCTGTTTGCCAGACTGGCTCTGCAGTCAATACCAGATAACTTGGACCTGAGGGGAGACTCCATTCTCAGAAACCTAGACATCCGCTGTATCCGTAGCCTCAATGGTATTAACAGAACTATGACTTTCCTGCTTTCTATCATTGGATACAATTGGAGCATGCACAACACCTTCTTGAGTCTGTGTGTGAGCACCTTATGTCTGGCAAATTTTGTAGTGCCGGTACTGAAACTATAAATGTTATCTAATGTTATATAATTCTAAATTGGGCTGACATTTCTAACTAAGGCTGTTTATTTATCATAATACTGTCCTCTATTTAACACAGGTTGTCGAGTAACTGATGAAATCTTGTACCTGGTGCCAAACAAGGAGAATTTTAGGCTGACATTGAGAGCCATTAAGCTGTGGGCAAAACGTGAGTGGCCTATGTTGTTGTGACAGACTTAACATGCAGCATCCATCTTTTCACTGCAAACATTTAACATGATACTATACATACTGGGATCCCTACATTAGAAGCGTCAGACAAGCTAACCCGTGCACATTTAGATTAGCTGTCCAAATATATAAAATGCTGTGTCTTGGTGCAGGCAGAGGGATCTACTCCAATATGCTAGGCTTCCTGGGTGGCGTGTCATGGGCAATGCTGGTGGCCCGGACCTGCCAGCTCTACCCCAACGCTGTGGCTGCCACACTGGTCCACAAGTTCTTTTTGGTCTTCTCCAAGTGGTAAATGGACAACCTGCTGACACCTGCCATCTAATGTGCATGCCATTACGTATCAACTGGTTCACATCTCTCAGATGGCACTCTAGATGCTTTGGGGTGCTGCATAAATAATTGTTGTAGCTTGTTCATAGTCAAGTTCATAGTCTTTTTATCATAGCTTAAACCATTTTTGTGTGTGAGGACTACATTTGTGCACTATAATTGGTTACACTACAGAGTTTGAGAACATCTGGGTAATTCTGTTCAATCTACAGTCATAATTAATCTACATCTTACTGTTGTCACTTGCAGGGAATGGCCAAATCCTGTGCTTTTGAAGCAGCCTGAAGACAGTAATCTGAATTTGCCAGTATGGGACCCCAGAGTATGTATTAAGTCCATGGGGGGTCTTGTCTCAATGTAATTTATCTTAATATCAAGAGTTGTGTGTGTGTGTGTGTGGGGGGGGGGGGGGTGTCAAAGGAAGAGAAGACACTTTAACGGTCTGATTTAGAGGTGTGTGTGTGTGGTAATGGCGTTTGTGTGTGCAGCTATCCAAGCTCACCTATTGAGCTGAGTGTGCCTTTATGTTGTGTAGGTGAACCCCTCTGACAGATATCACCTGATGCCCATCATTACACCGGCCTACCCCCAGCAGAACTCCACATACAACGTGTCCACGTCAACTCGCACCATAATGAGCGAGGAGTTCAAATATGGTATGCAAGAAAGAGGGGTGCTGCAACCTTTTAGGAAAGGATTTTCACAATTAAAGTTTACAAGCACCTTTGTGTCTGCCACATACAGGCCTCAGTGTCACAGATGAGATTCTTCAGGGAAAAGCGGAATGGTCCAAACTTTTTGAGCCACCAAACTTTTTCCAAAAGTACAAGTAAGCATTATCTAATGTGTAGCTTTTTAGCAGTGCTAACCAAACACAGCCTATTTCCACAAGTCTCAGATGTTCTCTTGACTGTTTACCTGTGTGTTTTCCTGTCTGTTTCAGACATTACATTGTTCTAACTGCCAGTGCATCCACAGAAGAGAACCACTTAGAATGGTGAGTCTGTCTGTCATCTTTTGAGTTAATTACTTGTAATAAATAGTAGCTGCCTGTATCAGAGTGAGCTAGTTTTCCTAAGTGTACACAAGGCACATATTCTATTTAGAAATGTGTGGTGTACCAGAAAGCTTGTGTATTTACAATATGTTAAATAAACTGCCTACGCTCTGAAGTGGAATGTTGCAATTGTTCAACATGGCTGACTGCTGCTATGTAACCTTAACCTTACCTGCCTCAGGATTGGTCTGGTGGAGTCCAAGATCCGCGTTCTAGTGGGCAACTTGGAGAGGAACGAGTACATTACCTTGGCTCACGTCAACCCACAGTCCTTCCCCAGCTCCAAGGACAACCACACTGAGTAAGATGAGCATGGACCACACACAGTACAGTTCATTGTTATTGTTAGCCTGCTAGCTAGCTAGCTGGCTGCATACTAGTGAACTAGAACACTTACTTGTTCTAGTTCAAGTAAATGGTGTTTTAATCTATGGTGATCACAAATGCTATTGACTGCCATTATTATATTAATTTAATACAATAATGTTTACAGAATGCATTATCATATGACATGAATTCTGCAACACCCTCTCAATAAACCGCTTTAAGAATATTACCTAAATGTTAAAAGAATGTCCATGCTTGTGTTGCCCAAATAGGAATGAGTTTGTGTCCATGTGGTTCATTGGGATCAACTTCAAAAAGGTTGAGAATGCAGAGAACGCAAGTGTGAACATAGACCTAACGTATGATATCCAGTCCTTTACAGACACAGGTATGGTGTTTATTTTACCTGGATTAGCGGTACTGTGTGTGGGTGTGTGCTTATCCTAGCTTGACATTGGCATTACAAAAACATCAAACATGGAAATGCATGTCTCTCCTACACCTGAGTGGCACTCCTCTTAACTCGCTCACACACAGAACATGCACATCTTTCCTTTAAACACAGCTTCTTTTTTTTACAGCCATGTACAAAGTTGTTTCAAACAGGAACTACTGGGGCAGACATTTGGATAGTGCTGTACACATATTTGAAGAATGCATCCTTTTTAACTAGGCATTTCATGAAATTACCTGATTATATCAAGTTCTGGTGTTTAATTATTATGCATTTGATTTGCTGTTAAAATGAACTCATATGGGTTATTTGTATTCATACTATTGAGAGCGTAGACTCTTTCTAAGGCACTGAAGCCCTGATCTTTTTCTACAGTGTACAGACAAGCCAACAACATCAACATGCTGAAGGATGGGATGAAGATCGAAGCAACACACGTGAAGAAGAAACAGCTCCACCAATACCTTCCTCCTGAGCTGGTGCAGAAGAAGAAGAGGGTAAACAGGGCACTGATTTATGTTAATTTGTCTGGCTTAAGGAAGACTCCGAGATGAACGCAGTGGTTTACTGCTGACCAAGTATAGGGAGCAGACGCCTTATCTCTGGATCGATGCTCGACTTTTGAGCTTTGATCTAAGCGTTTCATAGGCATAGACTCCCACCTTCACAGCCAACCCCAGACAACCTTGAGGCTATGATGCATGTTTTACAGAGCCTATCAGAACCCTGCAAAGTTCACCTTAGAGGTTATTGTAAAATATGCATGGTTTTGTTTTAGTTCTGTGGCTCCCACGACTTCCCTAGACTGCACTTGTGTTGACTCTACTTGAGTTCCCTAATGTGTTTCTGGGAACATTAAAACAACTCTTGTCTAAAACAACTATTGTCTTGTCTGGTTCCCACAGCCCCACGTTAATGGTCGTTTAATTGCTGTTTTTCTCTCCCATGTTCTTGTGTTGCGGTCACCCTAGAGCCTAGCAGAGCTGAACCGCAGCTCGAACGGAGGGAGCGCCAAGAGGGTTTCCCTGGACAGCAGTCACCTGGACAGCTCCAGAGACACAGACTCAGGGACTCCCTTCAGCTCCCCAACCCCTGCCAACAAGCCCAAAGCTGTCTCAGACACTGAAGACAGGTATAGGACCCTATAAGAGCGCATCTAGTATTTACCCAGTGTCTGTATTGCCGTACACTCCTGTCACACACACACACACACACTCACACTTCTAGTCTAGGGCAGCAGTAGATGTAGAACTAAATCAGCACTGTTTAATGGCGGCCTTTATGCTCCCCATGTTGTGCAACGCCAGCCCCCCCAAGCCTCTGTTTCTGGACTCCCCGGCATCCAGCGTCTCACCTGCTGCCCAAGACAATGGCATGTCCGTCCCCGTCATTTGCTCAAGTAAGTTGACACTTCTTCCTTTGTGAAAGGGACGCAAATCAGCTGCGGTTCTCTGGTGCTTTTTCAAAGAGGCGCTGATGGGATGGAGGTGAAGGGGTGCTGCTTGCCTCGTGAGGCAGCGGGTTGCTGGCTAGATGACGAGAGAAGTCTCTGCACCACCAACGTCTCTTACCATCTACATACCATTAGAGTACAGCAATAACATGGGACTTTCACAGATGTGGGTTTGTGGTCCAAACCAACCGTCGCTTCTTTCTCTTGTCCGTCTGTGTGTATTAGAGCAAGCAGGTACGTCGAAGGCATCTTCCCCGACATCGAGCACCTCCCTCCCTTCATTGTGCAGTGAGCCGGAGAGGCCCAATGCTTCCAGCAGTCCCAAAGAAGATCCCTCGCCCTGCATCCCAGAGGGCACAGCCATTGGGGCGACCACCCTCAAGAGACCACACTCGCCCACCCAGGAGGATCTTGCCAAAAGGCCCAGAGACACCGAGGTGCAGGGCTGGCTGGAGGCACAACTCAGATGCGCAGTAGTTGTTGTTGTTGCCTGACGTCACCAGACTAACTAGCAGACCCATGTTGCCCTGGCATCTACGGATGTTACGGACGCCTTGTCTGGATTTCCAGACTGGGTGGAAATTAAGCCTGCATGATTTGATCATAAAGTATGATTGCGACTAGTTTGGCAAATATTGCAAATTGCGATGTAGTAAGCAACTCTCTTAATTCTGTTTCCTTTATCAAAGCTTAAAAGTGCTTTGTACTATAGTATTAAATACTGTATGTAAATATACAATATAGTAATCTAACATGCCACATGGATTTATAGACACAAGTCCATTTGGGAAACCGTCCATCAAAACAGTTTTAACTTAAAAAAAAAATACTTTGAAGTTGATTTGATAAACCATCTGTCATTATTTTCAATTAGCTTTCTCTGTCACACCTAAATAATGCCCATAGCTATTAGTACGACACTGAATGGTAAGTTCTCACAGACGCCATTATTTGAAGACTCTCCAGACTGGTTCTCATGGCAAAGTCAAACTGAAGCTTGCAAGATCATGATGGTTTCACTAAGCTAACTATATAGGCTAGAGGAGTACCTACTGTATTTATTAAGCAGATAATGAATTGATGCTGGTGTGCCCAGTGTGACTGCCAAGCTCTGGTGATCATCCGAAATTTATAGAACCGCGGTTACATACGTAACCATCCGAGCCGTTAAGGAGAAAAAAATAAACCGGCAACGAGCTGGCTTCACGCAATGCAAAGTCAAAAAGGGCTCTACTGCTTCACCCCAGTTGGAGTGGTTTTTATAACACATTGTGCTTCTCAAGGCAGGGGGGCCTAAAATGACAGAAGACCAATATGTCAATATCTGACGGTCATCTTTATTATGGGTGTTGCTCTTGCATGCAGCAAATACACGCAGGTTGTCATGCACGCAGTGTGTGAAGATCTTTTATAATATAATCGCAGGCTTTTGCGGTTACATAATCTCACAACGCCACATCGCGGTTTCGATTGCAATGCGGTTAATCATGCAGCCCTAGTGCAAATCTATCTGAATGGGAGCCAGTGGCCAGACATGTCTCCCAAAGCAGATGAAACAAGCACTCAGATTCATCTGGTCGCCAGGCTACACTAGCTGCATTTACATGGACTCTGAAATTACAATTGGAAGCATGATAAAAGCCCAAAACGAATGAAAATGTTCCATATAAACACCTTAATCAGGACAAAAAGACCCAACCCGATTTATATTTAATTTTGTAGCGGTTTAACTGGTTGCAATCTTCTGCGCATCCCCCAACTTTAGCTTACTGTTGCCGAAAAGATTGCAGATGAGGCGGTAGCCTGTTGTTTAAGCAGAAGGACTAACTCCAAATGCACATTTGCTGGTGGTGTGTTTGTTCCAGGTGGTGTCAAGTGATGATTCTGCTTTTAAAGAACCATATCCTCCATCCTCTGATGGGAACACTACTGTTGAGGTTTGTCTGCAATGCGTTTGGCTAACTCGCTCTGATAAATTCAACCATTTCACCAAAGGCAGCTAAAACGGACATCATTCATATTAAACTATACTTTGATGTTTTCTGTTATCATGCATATTTGATTGAATTTGCCCTTGTGAAAGTGCTCTATAAATAAAGATTATTATTATTATTATTATTATTCTTTCAGGCTTCACTTTGTGAGTCCAAGGCCAAACCCATTCCGACTATTGATACCTCAAGAACACAGGCAAGTAACGTTTCTGGGACCGTTTGGTTGTGAGTGGCATGAAAGGTACATTACTTAATTGTGTGTTTTGCCCATCTGGTCGGTTTTTATCGATTAGCCTTTGCCACACATTAGCGCTATCGATAATACAGTGTTTGGCCCCTGCATGGACTGTCAAGGTCAGTGTGTGTTAATTTCAGAGACTTCCCAGTATGGAGCTGCCCGACGCCTCCTCCCCTCTCCCAGCCAGCAACAGTTGTCGTGTGGTAAAGAACTCCATCAAGCTAGCCCTCAACCGCCACAAGTGAGTGCCACAGCCCTCAGAGAGCGCTCTGGTGGAACTGTGCCGCTGTTATTTAATAGACCATTCCCCTTTCTCATCGTGCAGCATCACCCCACCCAAGCCCCCCGTTTTTGAGGGTTCCCTGACCACAGACCCCCCCGCCTCCAGCAGCCCCTGCCCTGAAGAAAAAGGCATGTCCATCCCCGTCATTGGTTCGAGTGAGTGTCTGTGTAGACCGAATACATAAGTACTTGCTTCTTAAGAGTCAGGTGTTTCACCACTTGCCCCCCCCACCCCCCACCCCACCCCCACCCCCCACCTCATAACCTCCCCCACATCTCTCTCGTAGAGCACATGTCGTCCAAACATGTAACTCCTGTTGGCAACACCATCCCTATATTAGTGAGCCGAGGACCTGACTCTATGAACGGAGCGGCCTCCAAGCGGCCCCACTCCCCCCCCTCGACGGAGGAGCAGGCCAAGAGGCTGAAAGAGACTGAGAAGGCTAGAATCCACATAGCCTGAGCACGCGCCCGCAGACTGGACGCATTCACTGGACGTGTGTGTGTGTCTGTGTGTGTGTGGGGGCCTGCAGTGTCTCAGGAGTGCTAGTGAGTACATGCAGTCTGTCTCTGGTGTGAAACAATACACGGACACCGCACCTCTACTTCCGCCTATGGTTACTGTCTCCAACTGATGGCTGATTGAGGCAAACCGGTCTTTTTTATTGGTACAGGTCAACACACTCACACTCACACACACACACAAACTCACACTCAGTGCCCTCTGCACAGACGGGGCCAGAGGGGCATCATCCAAGTCAAGGTAAGACAGAAATCCACAGCTGTTTTCTTTTTAACTCTTTCCAAGTGTTTAAACAAAGCATTCACAAAATGGATGGCAACAATTCCTTTTCCTTGTTGCTTTTACGATATTGTAAACGGCCTTAAACATCAGTAAGCTTGGTACACTTCGGGAAAATGATTATAATTTACCCCCCTTTTTTACACACCCTTATAACAGCTTTATATGAACAGTAAATGTTGATGTACATTTTTCTTTCTTTATAAAAAAAAGTTACGTCTTTGGACTATTATGTTGTAGTTTTTAATGAACAAAAAAGGAAAAAGTTTAAAAAATGTTTTTTGTTTTTTTTGTTGGTCCCCCGTCCCCTAATGCTTACCTATAAACAGCCCTGAATATTTCTTGTGTAGAGGATTGGATTCAGCTCGAGGGATGGTTTGCTTGGACATGGCTGATGTCACAACCTTAACTAGTTGACCAACCAGTACTAGCATGATGATGACAGATACTTCAGCAATCACTTCTGTCAAGTGCATACTGGGAACAGTTGACCTGAGTGGAATGTCCACATATCAGTATGGAAGTGAAAAATGTAAGGTTATGCTCTACTTGTGTACACAAGCGGTTGGTGGCCATAACTGTTGGTAGCAGATCTCTGACCTTGGTAGAAAACTTATCCATACATGTTTGGTTACCCAAACCGGGAGCATCAGGAAATGTAGATATTCGCAGTAACATACTTGAAACTCACTTCTGTATGTTTTCCTGTGTCGTAAACCACACAAGGGGGGAAAACGACGGTTTGCTAATTCTGCTGGACCCCTTAGGTTTTGAAGTGTTCAACTGATCTTGCAGTGTCTGTTAAGTGAACATTTATATTTAAAACAGCAGCTCACCTAGTTGGGACGGCTTGGTTGTGTGCTCCGCCATGTTCATGACTGGATATGTGGTGCTTTGTTAACATGGTTAAAAGCTTTCAGTGAATTTGAGGTTGACTGCATGAATGCATATGTGTGCAATGAGAGCAATAGAATTCCCTTAATTGTGGGTGTTACCCTCTACGCCTCCTGTGGAGGCTCTTAAAATGTCCATCTCCAGGGGCTGTGGTGGGGGAGAGACCAGGAGGAAACTAATTTCTCCTGCCTTGGGACCTCGATTCTCTGTCTCTCTTTAGATTGTATGCCAGCGAGTAACATGTTTTGGAGTTCATCACACATAATTTGGATGCTGCTGACTTCATATGAAGTAGTTCATGGCTTTCCTCTGTCGAAACAGCTAGAGAATTGGGAAGGAAGGAAGCAAGCCCTTTTCCCCCAGCAACATTTTCTCCAGCTAAATGTACAGAACTTGTTTTCTCAAAAGGCTTATTTGTCATTATTGGGGGTTTTCTTATCACGTTATTTATATTTGCATATTTGTACCATGTGACCTTTTTTATAGCATTCATAGCAGGTAGGTCTTTTTTTGAACTAAGATCTGCACCATTCTGTTTCAGACATGTCAGTTTTGCTGTTCGGAAACATTTAACAAAACAGATCATTTAGATGTTTGTTTCTTAACCGTATTGAAAGGGTATTTTTGTATGTGTATATCACTTCCTTTAAATTCACCCATTAAATCCTTAAACCCTACACTTGTCTGTTTTTGCTTTTGTTGTGATTGTTATATAAAAATGCCCAATGCAGCGTGTTTACTTTAAGGGAGGTTCTGTTTTTGGGGTCAAAGAACATTTCATGCACATTTTCATGTATACATCCTGTTTGTCAAGTGCCTGGCACATGTGATCATCATACAACCATACAACATGTGTTTAAAACTATGTGCATGTCCCAATTAATTGTGACATCTCAAAATTATTATAAAAAAATATTTTGAGGACCTTTCATTTGAATGATTATCCCAATACACTAAAAGATGCTTCCTACTCTTAAAAAAACCTGAAGGTGGGGGGGTGTTGAAGAGGTCTAGCACTACCTTAGTAGGTACCACTGGGGTTAAATATACTGCAAATATATAACCTGACATGCCAGATGCATAAGTGGTGAAATTAAACTTGAGTTCAAGAGATCATGCTGGTTTAGAGAGGCTTGTCAATATATACAGTGGCTTATTTTAGAACCCTTCACATCTTGTTTTCAATTACTACATTTGCCATTGAAAATAAATGAGCATTAACCCATAATGCAAAGGTGAAATCATATTTCTAGACATCTTTACAAATGTATCCACTTAAGTATCCAGTTACGCTAAGGAGTTTACCATAATCCCAATGGTCAATCAGAGCTTCAAAAACCCTCTGCAGAGAGAACTTGTCAGAAGGATGACTGTCTTGGCAGCACTAAATCATTCAGGCCTTCAGAATGGCTAGACTGCCCATTTTGAGTTTGCCAAACATATTTAGTAAAGGCCTCAGAGGCAGAGCATGAAAAAAAAGATTCACTGGTCAGGAGAACACCAGGCACTGCTCATCATTGGCTAATATCATCCATCCATACAGTGAAGCATCATGTTATGGGAGTTGACTGGAAGAATGGATGACTCAAGAGCATACAAGCCAAGCCAATGCTGGTGTGGCTTCAGGACATCTGCTTGTCTTTGATAAGAATGGACTCTTCCTATGCACCCTTACTGGGCCTGAGATTTGCCAGGATAGAATGCACATTTGTAGACATACGTCATACACAAGACTTGCAGGTGTAAGTTATTTATACAAAATACTTAATGTTGGTCTGAATACTTACGTAAATGAGATTGTAGTTTGACTTGTATATTAATGTAAAATATGTATATTTTGGAATGTTTTATTTAATTTGGTGTAGTATAATGTGCAAAATGGCAATTATACATTTAACATAATATAATACAATGAAATGTGCAATGGAAAGGGTCTCAAGCTACTGTAGGCCTATATAAAACTGGCTGCCTATAAACCATTATGCATTTTGCTAAACTAATATCTCATCATATTGTATACTCAACTGTGGTGAACCTGGTGTGCATGTAGTTTCATATTCAAGGACTGCAATTTTGCTGTTTTATTTTTGTATTATTGTGGAGATGAGGTACTATAATACGTAGTCTATGGCTACGTTGATGCTTAAGCAGAGAAAGTCTAACAGAAATTACAGCCCATACAATTTAAATTATGACAAATATAAATTCAATACATCATACACTATATAAAAAGGCCACGTAAACATTCTCTCTTAATACACCACCAGGCAATGATAAATATTTAGTTATGTTCTGCATCTTTATTTGACCGTGGCACTGTGAAGACCTTTCTATTACGTTGAACTTGAAGCTGTAAAGAAAAAAGAAAAATAGACAAACTGTTTTATACAGTATATATTTGTGATAATATTATGTAATCAATATCTGTTTAATAAAATAAGGTCGCGTTGACAAAAAAAAGTAGATAGCAAACCTAACCAGAGGACAACTAAAAACAATGACGTTTGTGTATTCTCTAAAACCCTGACACTAAATATTTACCGTAGTTCCATCCAGTATGTGTGGATCCTTCTGAAGTGCATTGTTAAGGCCTTCTTCTGTTGTGTATCCCACCCAGGAGAAACCTTTGTGAAAGCCTGTCTCCTTGTCCTGGCATAAAAAAACACAAGTCAGTGATCTGCAGACTGAATCATATCAAGGATGTAACAGCATCCCTTTAACCTCCTTGGTCATTTTCATGTGTGGATTTGACACATTTGAACCCTTCTGAGATTGTAACAACTTACAAAAGGGAGCAAACATTTCTTCACTTGGCCAAACTGTCCAAAATACTCCCTCATCTCCTCTGTAAATAAAAATGTTTAAATAGTTATGAAAACTCAAATGAATGGAAAACTATGTAATCATTCATTGACTAAACGAAGCATGCATTGCTAGTAGCATAGAGCACAGCACAATACCACGCAGTTAAGTTACCATGCTGAGTTTATAGTTCTATAACTTGGATGATGCCACTAGATATACATATTCAACTTACTACTTGCGATAGTCCATGGTACTTTAGACACAAAAACCTCAAAAACCTTCTTTGTCGCTGCCATGTTCTGTCCTTGAAACCCGGTACAGTATGCTAGAACGGTAACCTCTGAAGTTATCGCGTGACTTCGACCGTGGTGATGTCTACGGTGACAAAATATTTATTATACTTATTAAAAATACAGTAGTGTTAGTAGTTTATAACATGTACATATATTATTAATATTTTCTATAAAAAATAACATTAATTATAGACTCACTCTCTTCAGTTTCTTCCGCCAAAGTTGAAAGGTCACAGCAATTATGGCCAAGATGGCGGCCTCTATGGTTGAGCATGGAGAAGACGCTTTTAGGAAACTATTTAAGTTTTACAAACGGAGACATCCTCCCCCTGATTTTAGCGACGTTATTGATTTTTCGAAAGGGCCACTGAGTGAGAAGGTGAGCGAATATAGTGTTATGGCTACAGAGAAAACCAGCGCTAATGGCCTTAATTTCCAGGATGAAATGCAATATTGCACACACGTAATCCACGACTTGTTATGGAATGCTCACGATTTGGCCTTTATTTAATAAGGTCAAGTAATCATACGCTATTTAAAAGCTAAAATTCACAAGCTAACAACTGTTAACACTTAAAATAGTTGCTTTATTTCTTTCAAACCCCACCTCCCGCACTTTCATAATAAACATATTACATTTTACCACAAAACATTACAAACATTCTTTTATTATCTCCTTTATTGATTTCAATATACTTTAGATGTCAAGATCTATGCTATGTAATAGACCATTTCCTCCCACCATTAAAATACTACATATAGGTACCACCTAGCTCTCTGCCTACACTATGTCTGTCTGTCTGTCTGTGTGTGTGTGTGTGTGTGTGTGTGTGTGTGTGTGTGTGTGTGTGTGTGTGTGTGTGTGTGTAAACATAGATGGTTTCAGCTAAATTGGACACTGCTACAGTGAGTGACTGTGAAGCCATGAGTGTGGGATTACAACCTGCCAGCAACTGGAAAGCTTTTAGCCTTCTGGGTTATCCAGGTAAAACAATTAGCTTCTGTGCTAAATTAAACAAAATGTATACAAATGGGTACTGACAGATAAAATACACATATATAAACACATTGTGTAGAATGTAGGCTCTCCAAACTGGATAAATTCTAGAATGACTCTAGAAAGCCTTTTTCATGCTTAGTTGGGTGGATTAGAAATTAACAATACTTTTTGTTTGTCGGTAAACAGGTGGTTTCTTCGTTTGATGTTATCTGGATTTGTGTGCACTTTTGTAGGGTTTATTTTCATCACCAACCCATTCCTTCAAGGCTCCCAGCCTTTCTGGGTCAGGCAGTGTCTGAAGACTTACCCTCAAAAGCCCAATGTGTGCAACCTGGACATGCACATGTCCTCTACTGAGACAGATGACATCTGGAGCAAGAGTGCTGATATCCTCAGGTAGGACGCATCTTTCTATCCTCCCATCTTTCTGACAAATCTGGCATGGCTGTGACTGGTTTCACCTGCTTAAAAGCGACATAAAAGGCTTTAACATTGACTAGTATAGTCTTCTTAAAGACTGAATGGAGTCACTCCATAGGATTTGAATGGAAAGCTGTATGACTTATGAGTGCATGCTCCTACAACACCTGAGGTTTAAGGCGTGGTGCCTTGCCTTAATAAGTAGGGGTTGTATTGTTTAGACCTATGCTGTAGGTATCCAGTAGATAGTTCACCGGGTTGTGCACCCAGGTGATGATCAAAAAAAGGGGTGTTTGCCCCCTAACCATCAACGTTTGCACAGCAATAACTTTTTTAGTAAAGCTTTCTGAAACGTTTAGTTAGGTTTGCAATGTCTATCATCATCTACTCATAGTTGCGTGTGTGGAGTATAATAACAGTTCTACTAAATGTCTACTATGCAATAATCGATTCTCATACCCAGAAATGTATAGGTGGTTCAACTGGCCTCTGTTATTCTTAATTTCCCACAGAGTGCCACAAGGTAAGATGCAACCCAAGACACTACTGGAGAAGCTTCGTTGGGTGACTCTGGGCTATCACTATAACTGGGACACCAAGGTACACACTACATTTTATGGGCACTGATTATGGACAAGGCTCATTTGGTTATGTTCATGCAGATTTGAAGCTCTTTGTGAACAATCAGATACTAGATGATTAGATGATGACTAGACCTTATGCAATATAAAGCTAAACCCCAGAAACACAGTATCATTAATGTATATATTTGACCATTTATTAATTTATATGCACAAAAAATTCAATGTTTGCTACATTTTACAAATGATAAAATACAGTATGTGCTAGTTTATTGGATTGATAAAAGCTAATAGGCAAGTTACAGTGTAAACTATTGCATACATTAATTGAATGTGTATACCATTATAAAACGTCTTAATTCATTGTAATTAAGTAATACTGCAGAGATGTACAATGCTTGAAATGTTCCGTCTAATGTTCTCTTGCTAGACGTACTCGGCTAATCACTACACACCTTTCCCGGCTGATCTCCACTCACTGTCCTGCCACGTGGCGGCAGCATGCGGTTTTCCTGGCTTCAATGCTGAGGCAGGAATCCTCAACTACTACCGCTCAGATTCATCGCTTGGCATCCATGTGGATGAGTCAGAGCTGGATCACACACGACCACTGCTGTCATTCAGGTGATGAGAGGAGCTTGCTTTCTAACACATTTAACTAAACTAGTTTCACTTGGCCCCACCAAGTACACTGTTGGAGCAAGCTACTCTGGTTATGTATAGCATGGTAGTATATACTGTAGTAGTCATAATGAGCTCTGGACCAATGGCAAAATAAAACTACAATGCCACGTTTCATCATATTTTTACATTATACATAATGGACCTTTGCTATTTGCTATTAGGTTTGCTCATCACAACCTCCTTGTGGCTCAATCAAACACACATCCATGATGGCTGAAAGGCTTTAATTCAGGCTTATTTTGAGGAATTGTACGCGCAAACACAGCTCATGTGCTGCATCTTTGTTTTGATGAGTAAGTTTTGGGCAGTCGGCCATCTTCCTCCTGGGAGGCACACGCAGAGAAGACCCCCCCACTGCCATGTACATGCACAGTGGAGACATCATGGTGATGTCTGGCTCCAGCCGGCTCCTGTACCATGCCGTGCCGCGGATCATGCCGGCCCCAAAGGATGACCTTTTGGGCGTAGCGTCAGAGACACAAGGCCTGGGCACAGGCCATGGGCTCATCCAGAACTCTAGGTGTGAGCCAGGCACCCTGCTGCAGGAGGTGTGTACAGAGGACTGGGAGGTGTGCTCCAGCTACATGCAGAGCTCCAGAGTGAATATGACTGTCAGACAGGTGCTTGGGCAGGGTCAGACCTTCCCAGCAGTGCACAATCATAGCCTGACAGATGTAAGTCAGACAGAGGGATACCATGAAGAGTCACTCCATGGAGAGAAAGGCTGTCTGAAGAAGAGAAGGAGAATTGATGAGGCTTAACACATTCAAATAAATCGACTCCTAAATTAAATTAATATAATATATATTTGTATTGTTATTTTATTAAGATAAAGTAGATAGTCATGAACATAACATGTGTCCTGGTACAATTTCTGCTGTCATTTCAACTGAAATGTAACAGATGAACAGAAATGGAATGCTGTTAACATTTTTCTTTTACAGTGATACAGGTCTATTAAAGTTCACATACAACCTTGTATTTTGATTTATTTCAGCTGTTTAGATGACTAACTGGGAAATTATTCTGTATTTGACTGGGTTCTATAGGAGTTTATGATTCAATGCACAAATTGCAATTTATTTACTTATTTGATATGCATTATTTTGCAGATGTGTTCTTTGTTCTGCCCAACTGGTGCAACAATTGTCTGGGAGATGTTAAAGTCAGTCCTTGTCTATATGTGGCCACACAGTCCTGAGCAGAAGTCTGATCGTTTAAATTCACTCATGACATCTGTGTGCTTTAACTAAGTGTTCTTGGAGGGGCACGGTGGTCATCTAGTGGTCTGTGTTGAAGTCCCAGTCAGAAGGTCGTGCATCCTTGAGAAATTTGCCAAACCCATATGCTCCTTATAATAGGCTACTTGTAATTGTACTTTGGATTAAAGTGTCTTTCTGCAAAATTAATATCTAATTGAAAATGTATACCTCTCTGGGAACCATCACCTTATTGTGGTGGAGAGGTTTGGGTGCCCCTATGAACCTGAGGGCTGTGTTGTCTGGAGCCTGGT
>JAODOY010039467.1:0-20523 GCA_025399855.1 Forbesichthys papilliferus
AGAGAGAGAGAGAGAGAGAGAGAGAGAAGAAATACAGTGTTGTTTACGTCAATATTTATTACTAACTGATTACTGGTCAGGGTATTTACTCTTGAAACAAAACAAAAAAGCTGAAATAACCAATATAAGAAAATATATTGTTAATGTATTGAGAAAACAGATTTGGTTTATTCAGTTATAATTTGGTAACATTAGAAAGAAAAAAAACAACACACCACATTTACCTGTAGTATATCAATATACAGTATTATGTTATTGCATTTATGAATAATTATTGTAATTATTGGGCCTACTGTATCTTGTAATTCAAATATGCAGGTTAGTCTGAATTCTGGTCAAGTCTAAATGCATTTTGTAATATATATGCAAATGTATTTCTGTCAAAGTTCTACAAACAAATTAGAAGTGTTACTATCACAATAGCAGATCAATGTCCTATTTGGAACAATCATTTCTGCATCCATAACATGATAAATTTAGCTGAGTCATGCTTTTGCATGTAGTTGTCCCAAAAAAAAAATCTAATACAAACTTTAGTTTCGAATTCACTTGCGCGCATTATTGGAGGTTTTTGCTGACAAATGGTTTTGTGGCGTGGGGCAGATGCACTTATTGAACCTTGTTGAATTGTTAAAAATTTAATTATAAAAACACAAAAAGCTTGCACTCCAATACTCTCTGCATATTAGATCTGGAGCAGTTCTGTTACCGGCCACTGAACCACCTTATTGGGGTTATACGTTGTGAATTGTCAACAAAGTAGTTAAAGGAATAATACATTGTCATGCATAATTTATGAGTCTTCACTTTGATATAAACATTTTTTATATATTAATCTCTCTGTGTGTGTGTGTGTGTGTGTGTGTGTGTGTGTGTGTGTGTGTGTGTGTATATGCCTGCATGTGTGTGTGTGTGTGTTTGTGTGTGTGTTTGCAAGCATACAGAACTAAACTCTATTTATTACTGTATTTTGTGTTCATTTATTTTATAAATAAAATTATGAAAGTATTGACAAACAATAAATGATTGTAATATACTATATGTTATTTCTCAATGGTTCTTTGTGTGTCATGCTGCGTTTCATTTAGCTAACCTTTTGGTTGTTATGATAACATTGATGGCGCACATATGTGCATATGTCTATGATTTATGCCTGTGCATGTGTATCGCAACAAAACCTGCAGCTGTTCTTTTGTGCGTCAGTTCTGTGGGCACAAAAAAACATAATTACTCTTATGAACATAGAGTGGTTTTCTGAGTTCAAACAATTTTGGAGCAGTGAACCACACCCAGATGAATACACTACTTTCATGTGACATGCATGACATAGTTGTCATTTTACTTTTAGATTTTGGCTCTTGGAAATGTTACCTTAGATGGCCCTGGAGGTTGGCTTGTCAAATATATTCACTGAGACATAGAGCACTTGTTGCATAAAATATCAAGGTCAGCCAGGTCATATTTGATCCGTGACAATGTGACTACAGGAGGTTGGAATAGTATAATCTATAGTCAGTATAGTTTTTCATTATTATGATTGGACATTAAAACCAGGTGGGAATAATCACTTAAACGACCTTTAAAAACACAGTGGAATATTTAAAATGAACACTGGGTGGCACTGTTATTCTGATGTTGGCTGCATGAGGTACGGACTCCAGAATGGGAGATACAGGTAACCACTTCCGTACAATATTACACGTGAATATCTAATAGGAGGTGGATTCTCTCAGAAAAAAAATAAAAACTTCTCTGAGGATGGAAATCAGTGAAGAGGATCTGCCACCCACAGAGGCAGCGGTATGCCTAATCAACATTTGTCATCAGTCCGCCTCAATCTACAGTAACAGTGTAACAGTAAGGGGATGAAACAGTCCAGCATTGTTGCATCTCTCACATAATTTGTTGGATATTTAAAAATAAGTGTGTGCAAACTGTAACGACCAATGCATGTGCCACAAACAAGGCTACAAAATGTCAATAAAAACATATTTGACTGACATCTCAGTAGTGAACCAACAAATGTATTGGCGTTGTAAAGGCAGTCTACAGTGCCTGAATGATAATGTGCTCATGTGTTGGAGCTCCATCCAACTTACCATGCAAGGAACATGACAGAAAGAAGGAAAAATGTATAAACATGCCCCCGTGCCATGCCGTTTCACACCTATACCCTTCCTTCCCACAGTCCCATTATGAATAGTTTGTCTCAAACACACACACACACACACACACACGCACACACACACACACAGTCCAATAGAATTGCATTGTGCCCATAAATCAATTCTGTAATAAGATGATAGCAGTGGACATCAACAAATCATAACAAACCATCAACACCATGTAAACATGATTAGGCATTTTGCTCAATGATTCTTAGAGGCACACCTACTCTCTTGCTCCCACAGTGAGTTGGATCCTGCCCCATCGGTCTAGGAGACATTCCTTTTACTGTATTGCTTTCTGCTCCAGCTGAATATTATTCTCCTTGTTTATACTCATGTGCCTTACTTTATAGTAATTGAGAGTACAGTGTGTGTTTGTGTATTTTAATGCTTATGTCCACCATTAAAATACAATGTGTAAAATGGTCATCTCCTTTAATGTTCAGTCAAACTACACACAGAACCTAGTGGGCTGGCTTTGCATGCACCTAGAATCCTCGACTTGTTATAAAGCTCCTGTATTTCTATTCTATTCACATTGAAGTCATATGCCCCATCTGAATGTCCTCCCTATTTGTAACGGGATGCACTGTCCAAATTCTTAGTGGACAGTAGTATTCCTGATAAATGTAGACCGTTGCCTATAGTATACTGTACAGTAGGTAACTCTATAATTATTACCCATAATGTGCTGTGTAAGTGGTGTTCATGCAATGAACAATTTTGCCTTAAGTATCTTACCATAATCATGCACAGTTTCTTTCACTTTAAAGTTGAGGGGGTGACGGCACTTTAAAGCATAATTGAACAATAAAACCAGTAGTTCTGTAGCTTTTTGGCTTCAATAAACACTGGACCTGCACGGAAAAAGCACAGTATTATTTATCCGCCATTGACTTCCAGACCAATGCCCTGGCAGATAAGCCAGCTCCTTTGAGAATGTTTAAAAGAGTGTATAGGTCAAAAAACGTTAACTAACATACCTGCTAACCATATCTGTATCTGTCCGGGGAGCAGCAAAGTCAAACTGAGCTTAAAGCCAAAAAGACTGACAGGAATTTAACTTTAAATCCATCCATCCAGCCACTATCTTGACAACTTCTCCTAGGGTTAGCAATACAGTCATCAGAGCAGCACAATTTACAATATATATGAAATATAAATGAAAAAAGTGATTTGTATAATTCATTCAATATTTAAGTACACACTCTAAGGCCAAACAGTGTGTGAAACAGTACTCAAATGTACAGTAAAATATGTTGTCACTTCTACAGTATGTATAATCTGTGTATCTTCAAATGACATGGTAAAACGTATTAATGTATGTGTTATTCTTGAACACATCCCATGTAAGGCTGTCATTATCTACATATTAACCCAGACCAATCAGGTTAAACTTAGCCTGTATGATTGACAGCTACTTAAATATGATTACAATCATGTTCATACTCTGGTTAACATAGATAACAATAGTAGAGCAAGTACTTAAATTAGTGGAGTCATCATCATCATCATCATCATCATTATCGGGCCTTATCTCAACCAGGTGACATTTTCATATGTTACCTTAACATATTATTTACATTCACATAATATCAATTTGAAAAGGCATACTGATATATTGTAGCTTGATATCCTCTTCATCTGGCTCTGCATCATTTTCATTATTTCCTTATGAAAAACTATGTGCGGTAAGGCACTTTAAGTAAGGCTAGGCACCTTATAAAATTGCATAATATCACATGATACTCCGCCAGAATTTGCTCAATTAAATTTGGATTCAGGCAAAGATAATTCAAGGACTTGTTAGACATTTTCAAGGCCTCTAGATGAAACAGTATCTGTCACTCAGCAGCACATGGTAATTCTCCTGGTACAGAAAGTCTATTAGAATTTAGGCTTTTGCTCAAATGCCATGACTGCAAGAGGGACAGTGTTGGAGAGGTTCAACCAATCAGTGTCGCTGTTTTGGTTTTGTTGCATTACCCCCCCCCCCCCCCCGACCCTCTGCAGTTGTGTGTGGCTTCACTATACTGCAAAAACCTGTGATGGAAGACTGTAACTTTAACAATATACAGTAGGCATATATATTATAATATATACTGTATAGGCAGCCCAAAGTCAGATGCATGCCACTGTTATCAATCCCATTGACCACTGAATGTGCAGGAGAAAATACGGGTCGCACTAAATCCCATTTATTTAATGAAAGCATTCAGTTATAAGGACAACAGACTTTTTGTCAGAAGAAACAAACAAAAAAACACGTTACGATCAGTAAATTAACTTTGCCAGGGGATGACATATGGTGAAATTAATTCTAAAGCTTCTCTGGTGAAGGAGCTACATTCATCCTCCTAAGTGAGCTATGATTGCATTGGTGATGATTTCTTCACTGCAATAGTATACATTCCCGGCCGAAGGTCAGGTTTGTTTCAGTTATGAAAAGACACAGCGAAGATGCTCAAAGCCTTTTTACACTCACCGCACTAGTGAATGATGTGCTTCGGGACGAGTCAGTGATGGTGCATCGGGTTTTTGGTGAGGGGAATGCAAACCGGGCAGTCTTGTCTTGGCTCTAGTCCAGAAGGCCAGAGGACAAGGGTTAACTGTACTGGGTTAGGAGAAAATGGGGAATATGACGATAAATCCTGCCCCTGCTGATTCTCTATCACACGCACACGCACACGCACACACACACAGAATTACATTCTCTTCTGTATTGTCTAATTACAGAATGATTTTAATATGAGTCTTTGAAAATGCACAACATGACTGAACATATTTCATAAAAGCAGCAATAAAAAACTGTGGAGGACATTCATACTGTAGCTCTTGTATATATATATATATACAGTATATATCTATACACAGTACTGTATATATGGTATATACAGAAGCATTTAGTTAGGCCATTTCATCTGGTCCAGATTCTATCTTTCTGATTTCATGAATAGCAATTAGCTCCAGCTGACACAGTCGTAAATGTAATTCAAATGTTTTATTAGAAATACGTTTTGCAAGACAAACTATTTGTGTCGACTTTATTTGCAAGGTATCACAAAGGGCTACAAAACACCTTAAGTCTTAAATCTTAAAGCTATCAGGCTCTGGCTCACAAATGTTTCAGTATCGAAGTTTATTGTTGCACTGTACCAACAAACTGATGCTATATTATATACTATATTATATTACTGTATAGTTGCATCAGACCTTTGTCTTCCCTAGGATGCATTTATTTAAAATATTTACTTATAGGTCAATGACAATGCCCCCCATCTAACTGTCGCTCAATACCACCACCCATATAATGGTCAGTAGGAGCTTTGAGGAGCACACGCCTAACTGACATTGATATTTGAAAATGTACATAAAGGGACCCTTTAATGTGAACTTCCTCTTAAAAATCTGTGGGAATAAAAGCCCTGCTGCCTAAAGGGAATCAGCATGACACCTTTTACCTCTGTGCTCCCCTACACTCTAAACACAACAGCATGGATGAGTGCCTAGTGCGTCTGCCATCCGGACACAGCTAACAGAGGTTTGCCCATGTGTGAATGGTTGGGAATGAGCCGTATTGGAGTTAGGAATGCTGGAAGGTTGGAGGATGTCCCATGAACCTATTAATAGCTCTCTGACACAGCACCTCAGGGAGACATCACACGCTTCATTGGCCTGCTCCACAGAGGTACACTGAGGCCTCTCGGGTGATGGGGCATTCCTTAAAGGCACGCATGGACCACAACAGAGGTGAAGGGCATCGTATGGTTGTTGAGTGCACTTCTGTGTAGAGCCTTGCATGTGTGACGAGAGGTAGACATGATGGGAATACGCATGTACAGTACTGCACTGTTGGAAATGGTGAAGTCCGAAATAGACCACACATTGAGTTGAGTCAGTGGTGGGACAGATAATAAATAATCAGTATGCCAGTGGCGACTGGTCCCTTCAGAAACAGGGACGCACAAATACGTAGGCTACAACATGGCTGACATTATTGCTATTGGATTAAAGCGCTGGTGGGAATTAATAAGCCTTTCCTGAAGTAGCCGTTGGCCTAATCAACTGACCTCTAATTCATCTGTTTAACAACCTTGTGTCTGCCGTGTCGGCGTTGCATAACAATCAGATAAATTATGTTGCTATAGTTACATTCACAAAACATGAACAAAGAAGGCCTAATTACCAAACGAACTAAGAACTCTATAAATAGTGATAGGAAAAAAAAGTATACGAAAAGTATATGAAATACAAACATCGTCTTGGTGCTGTATAAAGCACACTCTGGTTTCCTGTATACGATCGTAGCAGAATGTCTTTCTGTCAATGATTGGCTGTTTATTACGGGGTCCCTCACTAAGTAAGCTGCCAAGAGAAGCTGCGCTTCGAGGCGGGACAAAATTGCATCAAAGAAAGCCAACTGTCCAATAAACGCTGAGATTTGTTTTATATGGGAAAAGCTCTCGTAGACCGCCATTTAAGCTGAGCGTCAGGGCTGTACTCAAAATGACGCGTTTTGGCCTGTTCAATTGACATTAATATTTTCGCCAATGGCTTGAATCTGAACCCATTAAAGCTCGGCTTCAATAGCGGTCTGTGGGGCCATGCTTCTGTTGGTCTCATCGTGATCCAAATACAAATACAGCTGCAAGAGTTACATTATTCCAGGTAAGGTCGGTGTCAAGGATGTAAAGGCCTCTAGGGCACTTTTATTAGCATTCAAAGCCCGCATCATCAAGCATGCTGATGAGTTTGACCTGGACTGATTGATGGAAATGTTTTCCCTTATTTCTCCAGGAAAGCACAGCCTGTCTATTATTAATGCTTTAAAGAGGAAAGTTATGTTGCCATTACCAAGTTTGTTGACACAATCCTGACAAGTCCCACCTACTGTATGTTTTGGACGGTAATCTAATTTGAATGAAAATAGTTTACGCAAATAAATACAGATGTACATTTTCTGTGTTCAGTACTGAACTATACTGTATACACAACACATATATGTATTTTTGTATACAGTATTTTTTTAAAATCTATCTATCTCTACAGTATGTCTAGTCAACATGCTGTGCTTGTTGTGTGCCATACAGTACCTACATTACAGTAACCACTTGAGAGGGGGTTACCAATGCTGAATTGGGGGCCACAATTGAGATAATGTGTGACTGCACTCCTGAAGACCTTTGTGAAGTTGGCACCCCATATGACAAGAATGTGAATAAAAGTATTTTTAATAGGTTGTGCGTCGTTTGTGTACGTTTTTGCACTCAAAATAAAAAAAATATGCGCAAACCCTTTCAGATAAATAACAAGTTTAAATGTACATGTTAAGCTTATGAGCGATTCGGCCCATGTTAGCGAGAGACAAATGGGAGGACAATGACATCATCTGTTTACATGAAATAAACCTTGATAAAACTTAAAATAATGATGCTCAAATGTTTGTTTTGTTTGCACAAACATGCACAGATGACGCACAAATGAATGTGATAAGTTCAAAATGATATTAACATGAATTAATTGGAGGCTGAGGGTGTCACAACATTGCAAAAAACATAATGTTTAATTTCTCTAAAAAATGTTTGTCCACAATTTTTTATTTTGCGTGCACAAACAATCAAAATAGTTTTATTCACATTCTTATTATATGGAGCACCAACTTCACGGAGGTCTTTCTGTATACTCTTCATTTTGTCTCTCCTTAGCCACGTATTTCTCTTTTAATAGTATACAGTATGCATTTGATGGTATGGCTTATTGTTATTAGATAACAATGTTCAGTTCTACCCATTTAAGGGTTTCAACTCCAGCAGATACTAATCAAGATAAACTACACTGTATTATATTAAAAGAACTTAAATATTTTATAGATGCACTTAATAGACTGAACTGTCTGGAATTACAGTATCTCTGGTTCGACAACACCATTAACTTCGGTAAAGATAATGCTAATGATTTTAAGTTGGATTCATTTAGCCACACTGCTCTAGTGTTTTAAACCGACTTGACGTTAATCTGGTGTGATACGAACAGATCTCCATAAATCAACCGTTTTATTATCTTTATTTATTAGCTCTGGAAGTGGCCTTGTAAACCCCAAGTCCTGGATCAGAGCCCTGACCATCTGCCCTGTGTGTCTTGCCTGTCCTCTCAGTGGAGACAAGGGAATAACAGGGAGAGGTCCGAGGGCTTGGAGCCATGGTCTGCCACTGTGACTCAGGCCGTGAGTGTGATTCTTGCCAGGCAGGTGTATGTTGAGGCAGGCAGCAGCTGGCAGTCATGACAACGGTTCACTGTGTTGGCTAGAAGTAGGGTAATCGCTGTTACTTCTGCCTTTGCCATCACCACTCATGATCAGCCATGGATCCACACATCATAATGATCTAGAGACACAACCTTGTATGGTAGAAAGAAGTACAGTGTTCAATGCTTGCAGTATCTTTAACAGCTAACACACTGTAGGGTTTGGCAGATTTGAACTAACTTGGCATTAGTGTAAACACTACAACTAAACTTAAAACATTGAATATGAAAATATACTACAGGTAAGCAGTTATGCATACTGTATTACAGAACTGCGTACACATAATTTTAACAACGTCACAAGAACAGCAATTGTACCTGTATCGTACCTGACATCACACTCTTCGGATGCCCTCTAACACTTGTTTACAGTATGTGGGTTAGTCAGTCAGTTATGCTAAAACAATTATTTTGATACAGGAGCAAAAGGCAAATGCTTTTCAGAAAGTAAACTAAAAGCCCTTAGACACCTAATTGTTTTATATTGGAATATTGGATATTGTTTTATATCCCCGCCTCTGAACAAAAAATAGCACTTTGCTTTGACTAATAACGACAAGTGTGGAATTATGACCCCGTAAGTCTATAATGACAGATATATGAACCACCTTTTCAGCTCTCCCTTCATCGTGCAATCCGATTGTATGTTTATTAACTAGAACAGCCCAATGATCTACTGTAGCGTTGCACAGTTATGTCTACAGTGGAAAGCTAAATATGCTTTATCACATTCTTAGAAAGTCTTTATGAATCAGAATTGTACAGTCTGTGAGAACATACAGACGTGCATGACTTGGTTAATTGGACCCAGTCTCCCATCCAACATATTTTGGGCAGGAGATCTGCCCTAGAATTGTCTTACCTGTACGCACACTTGCACTAATTGTACTCATTGTAAGTCATTTGGGATTATATCATCAGACAAATTGACCTAATTGTAAACATAGCGTTGTTTGTGTGTTGTGACACAGCAAACGGCAAATGCAGGCCCACCTGCAAGGGATAGCCTGACCGCGTCACACAAAGCATGACATGGTCTGTGCTTTGTCCATCTTCTGCTAACTGCAGTCTCTGCCTACTGCCCAGTTGAGTATACTGTAAATTCAAGCATCACTACGTTCTTTATCCACTGGAGTCCTATCCAGAGTGCTCAGCTCTCCGTACACAGAGAACACCACATTCATGCCCTATACATCCAATAAAGTGAAGCAAAATCACAATTGGATTCTAATGATATGTGAAGGTTTTGCTGATTGATACCTGTATACAGGTTTATATAAACTGTTAGCTGGCTATACCTATTTGCACATCATCTGACTGTATGTAGACCGATAAGACTGATCTACTCTCTTAACATGCTAATAACACAATTATGTAAAACAGTGGAGTGTAATCATTAGACCACTATAATCTTTATCTTAAAACTCCACTAGAAATGTACACGTTGTCAGAAGTAATGCACATCTAGACCGAGTACACATCGTCACGGCAACACGTATTCCTCCCTCATTGCCCCCTCTATCTGCTTTTCTCTTCCATTGCCTTCTGCCTGTCTCACTAATGTGTTGAGGAGAACTGATGAAGATTGTGTCACCCAGAAGGAGCGCCCATAGATGATGCTGCCTTTCGGCTGGTCAATACAGTTAATCCAGCATGAAATTATATTTTCTTCACTGTATGAGAGAGGAGCCAGCTTGTCATCACTTCAGAATGTTTATGCTGCCCAAATGTGAGGCTTTATAGATAAATATTTGCTAACAGCGGGGCAGGGTTTACATTATTTCATAGCTGTCACAAGGTGTTACGCATCCCTCCGTCACTGAAGGAAGCTATAAACTAATATATCTGCGCTATCGGAAATGTTGCAAAAGATGGCATGTGAAAGTTCCTGCTATGCGCTGACATTATCTCTTGGCTGTAAATGCATAATGCAAATCTTATGAAAATGTGTACTGTATAGCCAGGCAAACAATACAAATGTTAAAGTTAGTTGGATATGCAGGGCACTATCTGTCCCAAAACTTTAAGAATAAATACGTAAATAAATGTTTCTTGGCTTCTTGCTATCTTAATTGTATTTACTTTTAAGTGTTTTGTGATTAGATGTTGCTCTGACATATTAACCTGTCCACTGGAGGCAAACGAGAACCACGCTTGAAAAAAGAACGGCAGTGATAAGAGCTTCATCGTATCTTCTTTTTCACAAAACGGTGCATATTTGCGAAATCATGTAGACATTGTTGTGAAATCAACCTGCACAGCCAGATTTTTACCATGCTTTGTTTGAGAATCATGACGTATAGTGGGAAGACTCTTTAAAGACTCTTCAGTGTGGTTTCTGTGTACATGTTTTTAGTATAACTAAAGAATCATTTTTTTCTACATTTTGTAACATATTTTCTATCGCAAAAACAAGATTAACTCCAACACAAACCCCATAGAATGCAGTATCTATTGTATGTGCCATATTTTCAATTATCATTCTGTCCCCTACAACAAACACAGAAAACAAATGATTCTGAGACAGAGGAATAGAATGTCTCTTTGCTGTTTACTGTAGACCTTCGGCTTTTAATAACTAAGAGCCAAACTCCACATCTAAAATCCTGCAGCAATCCGGTGACACGGCAATGAGGTGACAGGTGATAAATCGCAGCTCTTGGGTGGAACCTATAGCATTATATTCTATCTGGAGCACAAGATAATGCCTGTATAGGCCATGGCTATACAGAGTTGAAGTGGATGTTAATAATAAGAAACCTCACCTAAACATAGACAGCAATCCTGTTTAGCATGTGGTTATTAGGCAAGCTTAGCTGCATAAGTCTAATCCTTAGCGTTGTAATGCTCACTGTATTTGAGCATATTTAGCTTGGTGAAATTATTTCTGGTAATGTGCATTGTAAAATGTAATTGATAGAAAGAATTTACAATGCAATCTATTTATGCACAATATGTGTTCTCCATTGTAATAGCACTCTTAAAAGTTTAAGAAAATATCACAAATCATCAAATGTTTTGCTTTGACTAAATTTCAATTTTTCCTTTAGCAAAATTGACAAATGTTCACACATCATCAATAAGCAAAATATGATTTCTTCATTCAGTATATGCTGTCCCTAAAGAAGGTTATACATTAACCAATGTTTTTATTAAAGGCTATTTATTATGTTTTAATAGATAAAATATAGTCAGAGATTGAAGAGAGGGGAATTTTTATTTTGACAAAGATCAAATATAGAATGACTATCTACTGTATGCTTTTAAATGGCCTCTTTTCTTTTACCACTACCGCTGCTTTACTTTTATCAGGTGGGGGGTGGGGGGGGTGGGGGGGGGGGTGGGGGGCTTGTGGGGATAATGTATGATAGGCTTACTAAAAGAATAAGAACACAGAGATGAGCACCCACATTTTCCCACTATACCAGTACTGGCTGGTTTTGGAAGTCACTCACTTGTGGCTAACATTTGAAAAGACAACCCTTGCAAAATGACTGCAGGCAGTTTGTGACATAAAATAAAGTGTCTGCTAAAATCAATTGAAATATTATCTAATATTAATTTCAAATAGTGTAAACGTATTAGGAATATTGTATTTTTTTAAAACAATGTCAACATCAAATCAATAACAAACTGAATTCAATGGGAATTGTTGGAATACGCAGTTCCAGCGTGTTCGTTTATGGAGTTGAAGTAGGAGGAGACACTGTGTCCAAGTTGATCAAAATCAGCTTTAATATAATAATAGTAGATCACAAATACAAGTTACAGGGCCCTGGTCCACACTTCCTTTAACTGACTGACAGCATGCAATATCAAAAGTTTGAGAAGTCTGGCCCCGACCGTCTCTCTGCCCAGTGATAATATTCTAGACAGTGTTTTCCTATCTTTCTTTCTTTCTGTAACTTTTCACTAGTCTTCCAGTGTGTTCACTGTTAAGCAATAAGATCTAATATATATATATATAAAATATAAAGCACAATTTTCTACAATACTCTCTTTTGGTCTCACGAAAATGAGACCAATAGAATGTAGAACTTCTACTTCTTGTATAAGTCAAAAACAAGTAAAAAAGTATTATTTGTACACTAAACATGCTAGCCTCAATAGCCAGCCAAAGAAATCTACTGTATTTTAGCTCAACTGACAAGTAAAAATGAATGTTTTTGGAAGTCACTTCTTTGTTCCTCTAAGTTAAGGTATGAGTAAGACTATCCCATTCCCAGGGTTAGTGAGGGTTAATTTAAAAAGAAATCTATGAAAGTTATTGATGTGTATATATGTAAATGAGCCAAATGAACTAAATTGTACAACCAAATGGAATGTTTCCCAGAAAAAAATGAAAAAAACCTAGTACTCCTCAATTGTGACTTAGTAAGTCACAAATATTGCTATTGCTGCTAATGCTGTATGAGCCAGTTAGAGTTAGATCCAGTGTGCCCTGACACGATTATATACTTGCTTTGTTTGTTTCAAGTGCATAAAGGAATGGAAGAAATTAAGTGAATCTAACTAAAATTGCAACATTTGTAACAAGTACCGCATTTATACTCTTACTTGTAAGAGCCAACATAGAGTTAATTATATGTTATTATCGATAATTTACATTATATTTAAAATTATTACGGACATTTCATTACAATTAATTTGGCTTAACGTTACTAAAATATAATAATAGATAATAATACACTTCTGTGTTTTTTGACTATGTAATTATTACGTCACTGTGAGACATGAAACTCTGTAGTGGTTAGAATGTGTGTATCAGCATACAGTACACGTCACATACTGTTAACATTAGTTTTTGTCATACTTTATGAGTTCATATCCAACATCCTGCCCATCTTTCATTGTCTTTGATTCTGGATTCTGGGCTTTGAAGATATACTGTATATCAGAAAGTGAGTAGAAGGCAAGACTTTACTTCATCCTCTTGAACTCTTATTAGAGGACGAGAGCTGTCGTAATCAAAATGTAATACATTTTAAAGAAATGACATCCACCGGGCTTACCTACTGTATTAAGCAATGCCATTTCACTGTGTGGAGGAACTGGCTTGTTTGTCAAGTTAAATAGTTAGCTGCAGTGAAACAGTAATTCCCAAGAGTAGACTTCTCAAACTGCATACCTGCAGGGTATTCCATTCAATACAGGATTTGCTGTCCGCATTGTCTCAATGCTTCCTATAAACAGGTGAGAAATCCTTCAAGCCATGTTTATAGCTTTCTGATGAATGCCAAAACCACGGCACTGTGTTTCAATATGAACAAATGTTCGTAATGGAAACCGTGGTCTGAAGATACTGTATCTAGACAGTCAAAGTGACGTTTGCCTGCTGCTGGTAAAATGCACTCATATACAAAAAGTCTGTGCATGTGTGTGTGAGTGGGTGGGTGCTTAGCAGCTCACTAAACACCACCTAACTAACAACCTGTCTTGTTCTGTTTTCTACACAGTATATGGGAGAACAAGCTATTGTGAGCTCGCTGTATAGAAGATAGTGAAAGCAAGCCCATTCATTGCTAAAAATACTGTAACGCCATTGGAGGGAAAAAGTCATTTCTACTCACTTGTTATCAAAGTCCCTTCCCAAACATCTGCTTTTAAAATCCCTGAGCAATCATGATATTAGCATTTTCAGATTACACTGTTAACTTGTACATGTACATAAAAGAAAATACTGATTTTAGAGTAGTACATTAGTATTTATTCTTACAGGACATTGAACACTGAAACGTTTGGCTAAAAGAGCTTTTCAAGTTATTTCACACAATGAATGACTTGCAGACATACAGGCATGCAGCAGTACATTGCATTTTGTGCACACGGGCACAATTATTGTGCTTGTGTGTTTGTTATATTCTTAACCTCATTCGGAGACACTCTCTCTTTTTTTCCATCTGCAAATAAGAGTGTGTAGCTGGGTTTGCGTGTACATTGTATGCCTGTCTCGCTTCAGTCATCAAACCAACAATCAAATTCTCTCTTCTTCTCAACCTCCTGGTGCAGCTTGCAGCTGAAAGAGGCCTTCCATCTTGGAGGTTAATCTGGGATTTGGGGCTGGTATATGAAGCAGCATTAAGCAACTGACATTGACACAATAGTGAGGTCGCCTTCACAGACACAGTTTAACAGTAATGGAGATCTCATCGCTGATGTCCGCACTGATGCAGCCTGGAGGAGGCCGGACTGCTGTGTCGTTCGGGCCGGTGTCCTCATCTGTCCTGCTATCAGACAAGGCTGCGGAGTGGCCCCCATCTCGTATCAGCCATGGACCTTCTGCTTTTCCCCATGACCCAAAGCCATCAGCTGACGGAGGAGAGGAGAGGAGAGGAGAAGAGAGAGAGATGGGAAGAGAGGAACGGACAGAATATGAGAGAAGGCTGTGTTGGAGAACTACTGTTCAATAGGATTATTCTGAAGAAAATAGACTTGTTGAGATGATTTACCATAAACCTTTATTTAGCTCCTTCTCTGAACAGCACACTCCAATGAATGAAATTCATTGACGAATGAATGAAAATGACATTCAATGAAACAGAAAACAGTCACAAAACAGTTTGTGCTCACTATCTTTGTGTCATTTCTATTCTACAGTACAGTATATGGCTGAATCTTTCAACTACGATGGTGCAGAAAAAACAATTTGGCAAATACAAATCACAACATGATTAATGCTGCTTGCATTTAGGGTCAAACATATCAACAATGTTAAATACAAAATCTAAAAAGTTAGATGCAAAGGTGAATGCTGAGTGAATGAAAACAAGTTTCCTATGTCTGTCTATTAAATGTACCCATTTGAAGCACATTTGGTCAGTCACGCTTTTGTTACAAGCAGGTACTTTCACATCCATTTTCGGCATCAAATGAACCACATTTATAAAGAGATCGTGAACTTGCTTACCATTAGTCTGCTGACTAAAATAAAAAACCAATCAATTTAATGCTGTATCGTTTTCATTTCCCTCTGAATAGCGTCAACGTAAACACTATAATCACAGTCTCACAATTACAGCCTAGCAAACCCGAATTTCCACTTTCCTACGAATGCTCTACTAAATGTACAATACCCTTGAGGTTAAAATGGACCTTACCGTTTCAATCATCTGTGCACTGAATAACTTTGTTGTTCTTTCAGTGGGAACCAAAGCTTGTATGCAGGGGCGGATTTAGTGGTTTGAAGGCCCCAGGTGAAGACTGGTATGAGGCCCTCTTCACCCATCTCACCTAGCTGCTGTTCATGTATGCCATGTAAATATGATTGGGCTATATTTAGACTGATTGTTTGATCGACAGTCAATGCCCATCACGGTGCACACTGGAATTATACTGTGTGCCAGGTTATCATGCACCATAATATAATTAATGGTATCATTTATCGGCCCAAACCTACTGTTTTAGCCTACCTATTCCATTTTGTGATTGTTTACAGAAGGTCCTATTAACTTGTTATTGTATTTGTTTTATTTTTCATATTATTCATTTAAAGGTGTGGTAAGTCATTTTGGAGAAAGCTTGTTGATATTTGAACTCAATCAACTATAGTCCACTATTGAACGCCCCACCTTCCTTGGTTGTTGCTATAACATGCCCTGTAAAGTAAGCTATTTGCACCTGGCATGTAGGCTAACTGTTTGATAGCAGTTAGATATATCCATATATAATAACTTTCTGGGGGCGACCTTGTGATGTGGTTCTCTTTTGCAAGGTAGAGCGGGGAACCTGGTCATGTTTGGTTTTAATGACTAAAAGCATAGTTGTACAAACTTAAAAGTTGAGACATTTTTCTCACTTTCATCCCCCCACCTAAAAAATATCCCCTGCACCACTGCTCTCCACCATAAACTGTCTCAGGTCCAGAGATACTAAAGTATGGTAGTTGTGTCACGCATAGCCCTACAGTACAAGCAGGGCTGGAAATTAAGGTCGCCCGCTCGCCTCAGGCGAGTAGTTTATTTTTCAGGCGAGTCTAATTTTAGAGCCACTAGCCCATGCACTTTTTGGCAACGATAGGCTATAATTAAGGGATTTAGATATGTGTACTGCGCGAACTGACTGAGAATAATCAGCCATCATAATCAGACCACCTTAAAAAAGAGGCGGTAATCAAATTGGTGGACATTTGTGGTCTTATACAATCTCTAGCTAGGAGTATACCCGTAAGCTAACCAGTCGCCGACGTTGGAGAAATTACAGCCTTAGCGACAGCATGCCTGTAAATGCGTGCTGTCGGAAATGTGTACATGGGCCGGTGATACTGATCGATGATTTTCACATTATTTGCCCTGTTGACATGCGTTTGCACATCAGGTCGCATTGATGCAGAATGATGCAGCGCACTCAGGTGCAGCGAGCGTATATGCCTACTCTACCTGCCTATGCACGGAGGCCTACAGTACGTGTGTGCATGTCAGGACTCTCCCACAGCCTCACGCTGCTTGGTGCAAAGAACAGACAGGGAAATCAGAACAGTCTGCTGTTTTCAGAGCTGCCACATAGCCAATACATTCTTGACTGATCTGAAATGTAATCTTCTGCAGTTTCCTCTAGTAAAGTTAAAGCTGTGTAGGTCTCCCTCCATTAACTAGCTCAGTGCTCTGCTTTACAATAGGCCTATGTAGGCTATGAAACCCCTGGCAGCTGGGCGGTTGCCTCCTTTGCCAAATGGCAAAGTCCGCCTATGCTTGTATGAGGTTATAATGAAAGCTGAGATGGTCGTATTTGTACACATAACAGCTAAGCAAACTCGGTCGGTGTGAATCATTGCTGTTCTGGAGTGTGCATTGTCCTTTACAATATCTTTTTGGGGTATGCTAATATAAAGTGATCATGCTGTTAATTGGTAGAAAATGGTAGATCTCAACAGTGAATATCACATCAAATGCACTCTTCTGGTATAGGTGTGAGCTGCAGAAAGCCTATGGAACAAGGTCAAATGATCCTTCCATATCATGTTACCCCACGAGATGAATGAAGATGTTCATGTTTTTTAAACCAAATAATTAAGACTCTTAAGGAAGGATTGCAGCCATCACAACACATAGCAAAACTAAAAACAAAAACACTACTTCTTAACTCTCCTCGTAAAGGCCAAGTCACATTTGCCATGAACTGTTTGAGATCAGATCACTATAAGGCCCTTAGCTTTAATTAGCTCAGAACTCCAGGCATGAATGTTATACCAATTATGTTTCCTGGGGCATCCACAGGGATGAAGTGTTCCCCATGGCAGTCTCTCCATAGGGGATGTTCTGCCAGCTGCACGTCTAATTACACCTATAGGGAAAATCTAGTGAATCTACCCAATTTATAATCATACTGGGCAATTAACTATATGCCCATGGCATTGATTTATGAACATTTAGTTTTATTACCCAACCAAAAGTATATTAGTTATGGTCAGCATTGCATTATTCATAGCAGATGTGTCTACGTATGAAGAGGCATAGCCTTCTATAGAACAATATGGGATTTACTCCACATAATCCCACTGCATGTTATAGCAAGATCTCACACTCTCCAAGTACTGGGTTCAAATTAAAAACAAAACCGTGGCCCTGAAGTGCAAAAAAATATGTTACAAGACAAAACAACATTATAAGAGGGAAAACAAATGTATAAATGTGAATCACTTCTACAAATGCTTAACTCTTACCAGTCCTGGAACACATTAAAAGTTGTTACAAACTTTTACAAACATTCCATACACATTTAAAGCTTGACAAAATGGGTGGGGACTACACAGGAAATACTTGTTGCTGACCTTTTGTGGCATTTGTGATGGTCAAAGTTCGGATAAATCCTACCATTGACCATCACAAATGATATGGATTGGGCTATCACATGGACTATCCCCACAAAAAATTTTGACACAAATGGTCAGCAACAAGTATTGGGAGATTGTAAAAGGTTTTACAATTTGTAATTGTGTTTCAGGACTAGTATAAGTGTGCACATTCATACATTTGTTTGGTTGTTTTCTGAAATGTTAATTTGTTTTGCATTTCAGGGCCAATGTAAAGCAAAACACTATGCTGCAAGTGGCGTTTATGTGCATCAGTCCATCAGAAAAGAATGAACCAAACTAATATTCTAATATTATATCTCAAAAATTGATTTCACCACACAGCACCCCTATCCATCCATATATACACTCGCACACACGTACCTACCCACATACACACACACACACACACATGTGGGTCATTCATGTTCTCTTTCAAATGTCAGTAGAAGGCAGTTATAGGCAACTGTAGACCTCTTTTCACAACTACTTTGACAATAATAACAACAACATCAGCGAAAGAAAGAAACGCATTTAATACACTGCATGCAAAGCTGTAGATTAGGCATTTACACAGTTTTCAATATTTCTGATTCCATTCAAAGTTATCAGAGCTTAACTTTTTCAAAGGTCATCCAGTGCAGGGTGGCCTGAGGCAAACTTGAGGCGGGCCCTCTCTGAAAGAACATGTTCAATAATGTATGACTGCATGCTGTTTCATTTCAATAATAATAACAACATACACACACCTCAGCAATGTCTTGATGATGAATATAGCACATATGCAAGTAAAATGTCAGTGCCTTGGCCAATATCTGGTCTAAATTCAAAATTAAGATGTTTAATCATAATGTTTAATCTTTGGTTCTTGCTTCGAGACTATTCAGTACCTGTATCTCAGAGAAGGTCCTGTAATAGTCATGGGTCTGTTCAGCAGTTTAATAGTGGGGTGTAATGAGGAACACTCAGAGTAAATTATTATTCATTACTGTAAATTATCATTATGAACGGAGTTGATGGGAGTCCTGCTTTAACCCAATGGATTAGTGATCCAAAATAACAGATTACAGTAATAGTTTCTATCATGGACCAGCTAAAAGCTCTTGTATATTTTATTGTGTATATTTAGACAATTTGGTTTTATTGCTGTCACTACATTTTAAAGGTTGCCAAAAGCTGTTCAGAGCAGCATTCATATTTTGATATTTACTCAATTAGCATGTGCACTTTTGCTAGATTAATGAGTACATGAACATACATTTTCCTGCATTTAAATAATTGCAAACAAATATTAGCAAAACCATGCTCTGGGCTAGGTATAGTCATAGTAATTTACAACATGACTCTGGCAGTTTGCAGGTCTTGTAAATATGTTAAATAAGTACAGTAGGCTACTGTATGTTTAAAGCTGAAATACATTTAAAAAACTTAAATGAGTAAATGAAGCACTGGAGTCACACCGGACTTACACGCAGATTTGTGTGACAGTGCTAACAACTAATGAAAATAGACAGTATCACTTCCCAAAAGTGCTGTCGAGCTCAGGCAGCTCGAATGAACGAGAAGAGCCTGAGACTATAGATATTTACAATGTATGCAATCCTCTTTTAAATGTAATTACTGTAATTTATCAAATCCAGTCACGTTAGCCATGTTCATTTTTTATTTATCATTTCAGCTCCTACACTTAAGTACAAACTTCAAATACAAACATGACAAAAAATACAAAACACACCTGCCAAGTCATTGTATTGTATGCCATGTCAGAAGTGAAACGTTAAGTTCTTTCCCCCTCTGGTTTCCTCCTGGACCTCAGCTTACTGACAGGCAACGTTATGTTTTATATATTTCTTTTAAGATTTTGAGTGAGAGCAAGGTGACTTCACACCGCCGCAGATTATCACAAGTGGCTTCCACATGATAGACAGGGTCACAGTCTCCCTGCATTTCCTGGGCAACCTGACAACTTGCCTTTTCTTCCAGAGGAGAGACGCTAGCGTGGCACTCACACACCTGTCGCCCGTGCACGACGGCTGACGCAGAGGGCTCTGCCCCTTGTACTTGTTTGTTTTTCAAGCGGTTGCCCCGGTCAATCGCTGTGACCTCATATTGAATAGGAAACAGTGGCCTGCCACGCTGTGTAGATGAGCACTCATTGGCACGGGGACGGCTCAATGCTGTTATTACACACTGGTTCTGATTACAGTGACATACAGAGGTGCACTGTATACAGTGCACCTCTGTATGTTCTATATTCCATGTTAT
>JAODOY010039478.1:7724-22593 GCA_025399855.1 Forbesichthys papilliferus
ATGATTTTGTTTAATAGTCTTTGCACCTATTTAAATATATTGCCAGAGATGAACTTGGGCATTCAATTGGAAAGCTAAATATATGCAGACATTTTAAAAGGCGAAACATAGTAATGTATCCCAGGACGGTAATTAATTACCTTCTGGATCATCCTAGGATTTGTTATAATATATTTTAGCACAGAAAATGTGGCAGAACAGCATATCGTCAGCATAAGACTGAATTGAATAGATTCTGTATAGAGCCCACATTTGATTTTGAAACCAACCTGATAGGATGGGGAAATGCAGACAAATCAAACGCATCTAATTGCTAATCATATTTGAACATCCTTCCTGTAACCATTTCTACCAATACTGTATAGTATATCCATTAGTAAAACTTAAGATTCTAGTAAAATGGCCACTTTGCATTGAAAAGACCATTGACTTAAACTTGTCTGCAAAACGTCATGTAAGAGATGTGTGTAAAAGGGGCTGAAGTTCTCATAATGAAGCACTACAGTGATGTGCTAAGATCGTGTTATGGGGATGTTTTTGCAGGGATTGTGAAACTGGTCAGGGTGGAAGGGGACATAGATTGATCAAAAAGTAGTGAGATTCTAAAAGACAACATGTTTAAGTCTGCCAGAGGTCAGAGGTTAACCTTCCAGCAGGAGCATGAGCATAACCATGGAGTCACACCTGGAGTATTTTTAAAGGATAATTCCAAACATTGTTCAGACAGATAATTCCTGTTTTTATATACTTGCTCAGGTGAGTGTAAAATATCTATCTTTAAAAAAATAAAACAGATGTACATGCATTATTGAACAAGTGCTAGATTAAAAAATGTCAAGTTGTAAACGATATTTTTTTTTTATTTGGGTAACTTTTTTTAATAATGGCATTGTAATCTCATCCACTGAGATTGCTCCAAAGATGGTGATAATTAAAAATGATTTTTTTTGTCAAATATGAGGACTATGACATTTGGTCAGTCGAAATGGGTCAATGTTGCTTAACGATAAACTATAAAACACCTTAGTGCATTGTTTGGTTTCTTAACTTAATTTTCTTTAAAATAACAGTACTAATGAAACAGATTCTCGACTCTTCTGAGACTGTATTTAGACTATTTGGAGTGAAGAAAACTATGTTTTTAATGCACCTGATGACATAATCTGTTGTCACAAAAGCAGATATGTCATAATTTCATAGGTATTAAATTTGTCAGTGCATTGATGTCCAACTTTAGAAGTTTCTTGAGGTATGTCAGTAGCAACATCTCAGGCATTTACCTTCAGAGAACACAAATTAAACACTAAGCTATATGCATTCAAAGCTTTTGTCAATTATACCCAAACAGACTCCAGATTGTCTGAAGCCATGAAATAATTAAGGTTTGGGATGACATTGTAGGTTCGGCGTGTTAGCTGACATCATTGAGCCTGGAGCAAAGAAAGAATCCCCAGAACACTTTGTAAACCACATAAAGGTTACTCTTGAAACCTTCGAAAAGTGCCATTTAACGTGAGATATGTAAGATAGAATAGCTTACTGTCTATAACAGTACAATTCTTGCAGAGTTGCTTTTGGACCCCACGTTTTGTTTTCAGTTTTTGTGTTATTCTTTCTCTTGTCTAGCTACACAAGTGCGCTTTGCGGTATTAGTAGACAACAATGACATAATTTGCCGGGAACAGCTCATTGGCAAACCTTCTGTTTATTATTTATTAACATTCGTAAATGTGGTTCCCAGGGATTCAGTAGCTTTCCTGAGTGTCTCCTCCTCTGGCTGTAGGTCTTGGAGAAGAACATGCATCTGGAGTGCAAGTGTCACGGCGTGTCCGGCTCGTGCACCACCAAGACCTGCTGGACCACGCTGCCCGAGTTCCGTCAGCTGGGCTACGTCCTGAAAGAGAGGTACACCCGGGCCGTGCACGTGGAGCCGGTCCGAGCCAGCCGCAAGAAGCGGCCCGTCTTCCTCAAGGTGAAGAAGCCCCACTCTTACCGCAAGCCCACGGACACGGAGCTGGTGTACGTGGAGCGCTCGCCCAACTACTGCGACGCGGACCCCGTGACAGGCAGCACGGGCACACGAGGCCGCCTGTGTAACAAGACGGCGCCGGAGCCCCACGGGTGCGGCCTCATGTGCTGCGGGCGTGGCTACGACACGCACCAGTACTCCCGCGTGTGGCAGTGCAACTGTAAGTTCCTGTGGTGCTGCTATGTCAAGTGCAACACTTGCAGTGAGAGGACAGAGGTGCATACTTGTAAATAGACATATTTATGTGCGCGCATGTGTTTTATTTAATAAAAGGCCTTCACACGCTATTCGCTGTAATTAGGTCTCAACAACTATTACAACAAGTCCTACCTTAAATGTTGTCCCTAACACCAGGAACAGTGGCTCCTATGATCTGTAAATGATTTATTTCACGCGCCTAGCTGACGTTTTCACTTCACGTGTCAGTGAATCACCTCAAACAGAGATAGAACTGTCTTCATATCTTTGGAAAAATGTATGAAAAAAACTACTGATGTTTTTTTCCATAATTCACTGATCACGATGCCATATTTAGCAAAAAATGTATATACATATAAAAAATGTCTTCAAACTGAATGTGCACTAAAAAAATAAAGCATGAACTGCCTTACTGTCAGCTGTTAACAACAGCCCAGTAGGCAGGAATATTGCATTGATCCATTAAGTTCTATAGTAATACTGAGTGAAAACACTGGAGCTGATATATGTGCAGCATGTTTGACTTGAGCCAATATAGGTATCCACACACAGAGCCTAGTCCGATGTCCCTAAGGTCAGATATTAATTTGACCTGATTAAATATTTGCAACTTCTGTGCCTAGCACTGGCGGAAGAGCATTTGTCCATAGAATTGACTCTGTATAATAGTATTTTATTTGTTTATATTCCATCACTAGTTTGATAGTAGCTTTCTACTGTAGCTGGAAAGTCATGCACATGATGGTCACCAAGCCAGCCTGAAACAAGTCCTTTAGTGTCAGTTGAGAGAATATATTTTGCAAGAGATTATTTTTATATATTTTTAATGTCTTATTTATTTTATTTTTTTCTTATTTTCCTATTGATTTTCTAACTGTGTTCAACAACCGTGTTACATATAATTATGTACTGGAATTTGTAAATGTTTATTATCCAGTTCAGAAAAGAGAGTTTACACAATGTGTTGCAGCAGCTCTTCTCATTCATGTGTTCTTGGTAAGGAATGCTGAGCTAAGATTTAACTCTTGAATTTGAAGGGACCATGTCTTTGCTGTCCTGTTACTTGTAAACCCACATTGTTTTTGTTTGAGTTAATAAATATTGGCTCACAAAAAGAACAATAACATCATCATTATTTTTTTATTAAGTGAGACACAACCCACAAAATGATCCCTGGTAAAGAGTTTGACCTCGCACGAGTGAGTTGAAAACTATGGCTCATTTAGTCTAATAACACGGCGGGGCTACCTTCACCTAATGAGATAAGACATTCTAACATACTGTAATTCATAAAGGTCCAGAATGGAAACAAAAAACTATTGTTTCACTGATATCAGCATTGAAATGGCCAACACAACACAGCTATGGTACATAAAGTAACATGTAGAGTAATGGCTGTACACGCTCTGGATGCTCATACTCAGTGTAAGTGTCAATAGGCTAAACAAGAGACAGTTGCAGCATTTGTACTGTCATTTGCTCAGATGTTCAGTTCCTTTTTGAAAACTTTTTTGGGGATTTCAGACTGTTCAATTGTATACTAAAGTGTACAAAAGTTTAACTGGGCAAATTGATAAAGCTGAAATAAATAAAAACACATGATCTCAACACGCTGTAATTACTGCACATGTGCATCAAGGCTTGGAAAGTAAACTATGCTGTTAACAGATGGTATAACCAAACTGCCAATTTCTTTAAAGAGATTAACCCTACCAGTCACTTAACATTCATACATTGATGAGGTGTGGAACCAGACTCATGCACTTACCTCCTTCAGGTGGCACTAAACCCATGGATACATACATTACTATTCTGGTGGGAGATGATGGAATGACTCCATAAAATATTACAATAGTGCCACTGCCTGTCTGGTTAAGTACTATTATTGTAAAATGGTTGGACCTTTGAAAGTATTGTCATTTAGATTCATTTAATGGGCTCCCTACAGCCCAGTAGTGTTAATAAAGAAAATATACAACTATAAAATATCAGTCTATAATCCATACATTCTAACTTTTAATTATTATTTATTTGTGTTTGAAAATTTCCATATCGCGACCCTCCAAAACATCCCACGACCCCAGGAGGGTCCTGACCCTCCCATTGAAAACCACTGGTGTATAGGACTGATGGATTACCTTGACATCTGTCTCATTCACTTTTCAGCAGCGTTGCTACAACAACCACCCCATGCCCCGTAAAAATGCCCCATGTCTCGCTGAGAGGCCAGTCTGCTCATTAGTGAAATGGTAACCATGCAAAGCCAGATAACTTGGGGATGCTCTCTATTTTGTGTCTGGGGAAAACTGGAAGAAAGAACACTTTAGAACTGAGGGATGGTGTCAAGAAGGGTTTCACTTTAGGTGATAGAAAAAGGTCTTAACTCCCAGAATAATCGACACAAAAAACCCATCCCTGGACTAAAAAGGCAGCTGGTCAAACAGCCTATCTAAGCAACAGTGGCTGCCATTCAAATGAACATTGTCTGTGAGGGAGTTTCTTCATAAATCAAACTGAAACGGATCAATTTTTGTAAACATTAACTATCTAGGTAACATTGTGTGATATTATCACAGACTGGAGAACTGGCTTCTGATCTCTATCCTGCTAATTTATCTAATTCATTAACTATATGTACATTCTTTGCATCTAATAACTCAATATAAAGGTTTACCAATGTCACTGACTTGTACTTAAAGCCCTTATTGTACAGTAACATTTTTAAAAAAAATATTATATAGAATAGTATATTAATAGTATAGTACGAAATTATATGTAATATTTTGTATTAACATTGTGAATAATGTATAACATTTTTAACATTTTTCTATGTACAGTATACTGTACAGTAATTAACCATAGTAGGACAAGGTAAAATAAAGTATTGCGGATTGATATCAATGTTTGTTATAGTACTGTATGATAAATTATAAATTATTCTGTTGAAAATGAAAATGGGAATCATTTTAGAAGGCAAATTCCAAAATTGATACAAATTGTTGCATGTTAAAAGATTAATATTTGCATCTGCTCAAATGGTCTGAAATTAAAACCTCATAAATAAAAAACATTATTAAAAAAGAGGATTGGAAATTGATGGTACTGAAATCCTCTTTATTTCAAGGCATTTTGCAGCTGCATTCGGGTAGGGTAGGGTAAGATTTATGATAACCTGCCAGTATGTCTCGTGAACTTAGTACATCAACAATAAAGTGCATAACATAACTTAATCTTGTTTTTGTCATTGAAGAAGTAGTTGTGCTTTACCGTTCCATGTTTTTACATTCTAGGAAGAAACCATACAAAAAAGAATTGTACAAAAATTGCCATTCTTAAACCGTTTCTTGATGTTCTGCTTTTTTTTAGGGTCTACTAATCAAATAGTGAGTTGGTACCATTGGCACCACAGTTGAAAATCCTGACAGCATGTATTTGTTTTATGGACTGTAAATATAATTCTTAATTCCAGGCTTCATACATTACATCAACATAGGCTGTGCTTCATAACTATCATTAGTGTTTGTCTGTGCCACGTCACTCAGAAAACAAGGGTCTGAGCTACAATAAAGAAGTATAATGGAAACCCAAAAGGGAAGGGGGGGTTGAAAGAGAGAGAGAAAGAGAGTCAGAGAGAGAGAGAGAGAGATATTATGACATCACTGAGCTTCAGACTTCAAAATGTACATGGTTTGCAGCGTGAAATCCTTTGGATGACTTCATAACTAATGTTTTCAACAGCGCATCTATAATTAAGTATATTATAGCTCAGAAGGGATTCAGTAGTTCCTCCTGTAGTAGTATTAGTTGAGTTAAAATAGCCTTTGATTAGAGCATGTCATAATATGACATGTCCTAAGAGCCCTTGGGTCAACTTTTCCATGCTAAAGAATGTTCAAGTGCCTGTTGATATAAAGGATATATTGTCATGTGAAATGTAAGAAAGATATACACGCTATGAAACCAAGAAAAGGTTTTCAAATTATTTATGCGATTAATTATTTTTAAGACATTTTATTTTAAAGTCCTGTTGCTGCTAATCTTACCTGAGCCAAAGTATCATACTACAGACATTGTTCAATTATATTTGAGACAAAAACATGTGCTGTAAATAGTACATTGGCCTGTGTATTTAAAGTATCACTTTGGTTTCCACATTTTACTAATGCCAACTTCTTATAGTGAGAATGGTGTTTATTACAGCTCTTTGCCTGTGTTTGCTTAATCAAGCAGGCATAGGACTTAGGGTTATATTGTTCTATATGCAGGCACTGGGGGATGTCACTGTACAGGAGGTCCCAAACAGCTTTGGTTTCCTCCAGTGATTGACAATAGGCATAATCCCCAAGAAGCCAAGAGGAATATCATCAAGATACACTTAATGACACTATTTGTTTCCTTCAGGCCTTTCTACCTCATGTGTGGTATGTATCTTAAATTACACTCCACGTATGAGAAGGCTTAGCAGTGATTCATCTGCTTGTGTTAGCTTGCACTTCATACGTATTTATGCGAACATGTTTAACAGTATCACTTTTGTTGTTAGAGCTTTCAGCGTAGACAGAATGACGAGTTGCCCCTACAAAGGCTTACACCAAACACCCAGCTCCTTTGACTGTAAAATGCTGTGTAAAGAATGCAATAATTATATTCATCATAACTCATACAGAAATACTACAAATACATGGCAGGTATGTCCTCATGGCCAGGAAATCCAAATGAGCATATAGACTCAATCTAAGGTATGTTTAGGATTACGATTGAATGTCAAAGCCCTTTGAATAATTTGGAGGGTGGATGGTGGACGGTGGGAGTCTGAAACAAAAGTTTGGATTTCTAACATTTATTTTTCAGGAGCTACAGTGTGTGGACTATATATGCCTACACTATAATACGGTATTTCTTCTCCATAATTGTCTTATTGTTGATAGTTTTATCACTTCATTCTGTCCACAGTTGATTTAGGCTGAAGAATGCAGGCTGGAAGAGTCAGAAGAAAATAAATTAGACTGGCAAACATCCTGATGATAGACTAACTACTGGATTAATGTGTCTAAAAGAAAATCACCCTCTTCAAACAATGGGTGTGCTTGTGACTTTTATGTTAACTATGCGTGTCAGAGTTGACAGCACACAGACATAAACGATTGCTAAAAACTGTCAATATCTACACAGTACACCTACATAATAACACACTTTTGTGATAATAAAGTGTCTAACATAATATAGTGAGCCAACTGTGAATTTTAGAGTTATTTCGTTTTCAAGTACCATCAAAACTAAGAAGTTACGTTATCTTACTTTTATGCGACAATCAGTTTATGGGATTCGTGTATCTTAATGTAGGCCTACAATATTTCGTACACTTCTATGGTTCTTCTATGACTTGTTTTAGGCTACAATATGTATTATACGGCTCGGTGGGCACACCAGCATTTGCAGCATGCTCCCTTCATCATAATGCGCACCATAAGGTAACAGTACAACAATATCTTTGGAGCTTTAATGTGAGCGCCAAGTCTCTGGCATTTACTGGCACACAAAGCACTTTTGATCTTAAAGGTGATGTAGGTGGGATTATAGTGATATACATTTACTATAATGTGTTAGAAATGTCATAGACATCTGTCATCTCCATTGAAGTTGATTTAGATGTTGCCTTTACTCAAAGATTTCTGATCAAATGTGACATCTTTTTCCTGATTGGTCAATCAAATCTCAGTCAGAAAGCGCAACCTGGGCAGGTGTTTAATCAACTTGGTTTAATTGTGGTGCCACTTTTAGGTTAGATCTGATTATATCTGCTTATAATATAAATCATATAAAGAAATCAATGGATGTGTCAGTTATGTGGTTCACAGCAAGGTCATTGGAATGACAGGGCCTGATACCAGGGAATTAGAATAATAATGATGACTACAAGGCTTAGTCATTTACACTGGCAACATCAACCCAAGATTGGACCAGTGAACTCAGAGCTCTACTGTGTTGCTTTCCAACAAGTTTCAACAAGTGACAAGACATGGATTCTACATAGAAGAAAACACTGTTGTGCTAAGTGTCATGCTTTATGAGCCTTGGGAATACTCACTAGCAGTTGTTTACACTTTATAAATACATTGTGCTTATTTGTGCATTATGCATTTCCTGCACAACACTACAGACACTACAGACTAGATTTAAAGTTAGCTGTCTGCTTGTGGGAAAACAATAGGGACATCAGGCCTTGCGTTTACAGTTCCTTCATTTAACCTCTCAATGTTCTGACATGCCTGGCAGAAGAAAAAAGGGTAAAACATTTTTGAAGGAATGCAATTTTACTCTGCATGTCTTTCAGGTAATTTAGCAGCCAATAGATGCTTTCCCAACATTGGGGAATTAATCCTACCTCTCCATCTGAATACTGTACAAGCAGTTGCAGTTAGCAACATCGCTAACATCGCTTGAAGGTGTAGTCTATCAAATATATAGAACAAGCTTGTTTATATTTGAACTAGATCAAAACAAAAACACCTCTCTTCAACATCAGTGCTCCCACAAAAGATCCACCCACACATTGGAAACACATTGCCACAACACAAGTCTAGGATATTGTTGTATAGTGCAGTCTGCAACACTTTGTTTTGTTCCCATTTGTATATAGCCAGGGCTGTGTATAAATGCAGGGTTCGTTTTCAGCTAGTGAGCCATGGATAGCATAGTTTACAATCACCGAATATTATTCCTAAATATAACAGCTCATAGCACTTCTGAAGTTCTCTGTAACATAATGTTCTTGTCTAAGTTAACCGCTGGCCAGCAATAGCTACATTGCAAACACAGGTTGTGAGAATGTGTGTGTGCGTAAATAGCACAATGTTGGTGAATTGGTGAATCACTGCACCTGGCAATTCTGATAGCAATAAACACACGTGGGACCTCATTTCAAGACAAATAAATACCGCTCTCTGGTGTGCATTCTCTTTTCCCATGGATGCCTCATGTTGCTTGTTGTCGATGTCCCCTCTCTATCATTGTTTAGACAGCTTGAGGCTTCTTCAAGAAAGGAAAGTTTATATTTATGTTAAGGCTTTCTGCCTCGCCATAAGCAGGAGGAGTTCTTGTATGTACAATGGTGACCCGGGCATTGATCTAAGTTTCACTCAGATGCTCTTCATGAATAAAATGACAGGTTCAGACACTGATCCCTGCATTTAGCAGGTGAAACCTCGTCTTTGTGTTTTGCTCACGAGCCGGCTATGTCACCAGTTGCTCTACTGTAACACACATTTTCCACAGAGATACACTGGGTGGCTTCTTTTTCCCATCTAAAATGACAAGAAATTCCATCTCCGTTCCATTTTTGGGTCGATTCCAGTGGTGGTTAGTCGCAGGAGCTCGTTCCTGATTGGATGGGAGAACAGTTCAGCATGAGGTCAGAGGTGTTCGCCAATGTCATCCTCCCAGAAAAACACAGCTGGTTTACTGATGGCCAGTGATGTCACATATAGGCATGTTAATTACAATATACAATATAAGTCCACTAATAAGTGCACATCCAAGGGTGAATACAAACACAGGAACAATTATTTGTGTTTAGTTGACATTCAGAGATATGCAAATAGTGCAGAAGATTGTAAGCGATTGCAAGCTAATACACTTTTTGTCAAATTCACCAAATATCTGCTCACGGCTCACTAGCCAGGTACTTCGACACAGCTCTGGCTCCATAAATAGGAACACATACAAAGTGCAGACAACACAGAACAACTGCTAGCCTTTGCGGTGTATTCTCAATGTGTGGGGAGAGATGTGTTGTTTTCCTCAAGTTCAAATATCAACAAACTTACTATACCTTTAACAAGAACAAACTAATAATTGTCATTATCTGTTGTTTGTCTACTAATCATTAGCATACTATATATCCCTGTATATCCTAATATCCAAATATAGGGAATAAACAATCAAAATCTCTGTATCAGCTTATCGCTTTATTAAGAAAACAATTGGTCATGCCTCATCAGGAATATTATAGCATTCATTTGGAATGCAAACCACCACTGCCAAGTAATAAAGAAGCATTTGTGTGATATGTCAGCTGTGTCTGCAAAGCTTAAAAGAGATGCTGCGGCAAGATTGCATTCTCTTCTTTTCCCTGAGGGAAAAATCTATACTGTCATTGCTAGTAGCCGATAATACAAATACACCTTTGAGATCAAATGTGGCGAGGTGCCAACTGATTATGTTTGTGCAAAGGAGCATGCATCTCAAAATACAATTCAGACCTGAAAAGATTTTCCCTATATGTCACAGTCCAGCAGAGCAGTTTACAGTGAGTAGGCACATTATTATACAGTAGGAGCAGATAGGGTTAAGAGTAGGTTAGAGGATGTGTTGTGGTTTGACTATGACTTTTGGTTGATAATTGAAAAATGTATTTTCCTTTAGTAATATACAGTACTTGGAATTATGTTCATGTTTAAATCTAAAATGCATTATGAATGCATTTGAACTACACAAGGATGTATGAAATAGAGATGGAGAGAAGATTAAATGCTATTTAATGCTGTAATGCTCCTATCACTTTTGATCTAATCTCTTCACATGAAAGGTGTGTGATTCTTGCTGGCTGCTTTCCAAGTCGACATTCGTTCCACACATGGTATTTCTCTATAATAGTGAAGCCACACATCTGCTCTGTAAATAACTCCCAATTAACTAATGACCTCACCCACTGCCTATAGAATTACAGTTTGACAGACGGATGGGCCATTCTCACTGTCTGAATAACAAACTGATGTTACCCTTTAAAATGAAGACATACATTTAATGGAACTTACGCTATACAGTACTGTTTGTCAGTTGAACATGTGTGCTGTAACATAAACATTGTAGCCATTTTTTAAGTTACAGTATCTAAAGCTAAACAAAATATATTGTAAATAATTTTAAATTGTCTATTAGGATGTACATGTACAGTTTATTAAATAGGGGAAGATTAAATGGTAGATTTATACTACAGCAACACTGACTAACGTAATCATCCTAGTTCTAACCAACTGTTAAAACCCTGTATAGGGAAATTATTAAAATAGTGTTATTGGAGTATATTACAATACATTATTATTTAAAAATTAAACATTATGTTGCAAATCAAGGTCAACGGTATATGGTTCCTTGCACTACTCTGGTACGTTTTTTTCCAAAAAGTGTATATACTGTACAGTATATAATAATATTAGAAAAACAATTAATTTAAAATGATAAAATATTTATTTAAGAATATTTATTAATGATATATTTGCACTTATTATCTAAGAACATTTTTAACCTTTGTCCACCTAAACTAGTATTTTCCATTTATTTATTTAATGTTTTCTTTCTTTCACGTGTCAAAGTCCAGTCCAGTCCCTTAGGTAATTGCTTCATTGTACTATTTGAAGCAGCTGGACTATTAAATAATTGGTTAATTATTATTAAATAATAAAAGTTATAATGCAAGATTTGTTTAAAAAAAAATAAAAAAATTGTAAATACTATGTATGTCTTACTAAACACAAAGAGCTTTTTAAAAAAAAAAAAAATACAGTTCTTATGATAAAATATGGTGTCTTCACTTTTCATTAACAGATTTAATTAACTATTCAAACAACGGCTATCTCATCATGCAGCACAACTATTCAACTGTATAATGTGTGAACTTCATCGACCATTATTAATTTCGATGTTATAACAGTAGATGTCGGGGAAGCGTGGCAACGCCATTTTGAATGTTCAGGGAAGTGACCAAATATGGTTCCTTGCCCTATAAAGCATTTTAATAAACCCTGACAATGAGGAGTCATAATGTGGCTATCGGGAGTAATCTCCAGGCTGCAGGAAAGCTATAACAACAATGTATGTTGGGTTAGGCCCACACAAAGCAGAATACATCTAAAAAAGTGGGCGATATTTTCCAAATAGCCCTGGCTGGTGAGCAGTGATAAAGCGGCTTGTTACATTTTTCTCCGTGGCAACTGGGGATCTCTTTCAGAAGAGCTCTCAGGCCCTCAAATGTGACACACAAACCCTCATTAGTCTTTGTTCGCATTCAAATGTGATACATACTAAACGGTGTCGTTCCCCCTCAGATGGGCGGGACCCAGATTAGGTTAAATGACATATGGTTCTTGAAGATGTGGCCTGAATAGCTCTGACCTCACTAGTCAATGTGTGGAAGAAAGCTATTGAAGCTGTTAAGATGGGTTCCGCTTGGCCTTGTTCACTGTCCCCAGTGGCGGCTATCGCCACCCATGACGGTACAGGATTACCCATGCAGTGTTTGATCCCTGTGGGTTTATTGGCACTGTCCAATCAAAAGAATGTGGCTATTCTTACATTAAATGTTATACAAAGTAAGATTATGCAAAAATGCTCTATCAAATATGTGCATAAATATTAGTAATGATCTTGCTTATGTTTAAAACAAGCACATTTGGCTAAGTGAAATTCACTTGATAATATTTCTTAATTTATGTAAATGTGCACTTGTTTAAGTCACTAGTTAAAACATATAATAGAAACAAGTCCAACTAGATTTGTAAAATATGATTTTTGCAGTGCGCATGTTGGTGGATATAAATTTAAAGGCGGGGTTATCAATTCTAATCCAATAAATTCTGAGATTATCTCTTTATAGTCCACTAGCTGTGTGCACTGAAAATCAGTCTTGTGTTCCTACATAGCCCTGGTTTTATAAATGGGAAAACAAAGTGCATACTGCACCACATAAAATGCCAGCCTGAAGGAAGAGCTGAATTTGTTTGGATGTTGAGTTCAAATATCGACAAACTTTTTCTGTGGTATTTCTTACTACAATTTTAACTTGTAATGTATTCCCTCAGCAGCTGTTTAATCTATGCCAAGGTAAGGGGGTGGACAAACTGTGTTAACATTTGAATGAGTTTTTGTATACATGAGGTAAACTTACTCGGGATACCTTTAAATGCTCATGAGTGTCAATACTGTAATCTGCTGCAGCCTACTACTAGCAACACTACACTATGCAGTGATGGTTGCTGTCTCTCTACATACATTGTGTCAAATTGCTCACAAACTCTACAGATTTAGCTGCTAAGATTGGCTGCTAACTCTGATAGCGGTTTCTCTGCCAGAACAACTGCTCTGACATTGGCAGAGTGGATAGGGAGTTTCTGCAGCGATAGCGACTCCTAGTGTAAACAAACAGCACTGTTCAATCCAGCTGCACAATTTATTCCCTTTTAGGGAATACGTGTTATTGTTATCGATCACTTAATTTCAGAACTGTAAAATCATCAATAATTTGACTCTCACTCTAAATGATGCTCATTTAATTTGAGTAAATCAGTCTAAACCTTTCAGTTAACATTTGAAGTTCCCCATTAACTCAACAACCAGAAATTGAACTATTTGCATTATTAGGGAGGCTTATATGTGACATGCATGCCACACAACAATGTTCAATAAAAAGGTCTTTGAAGAGGTTAGGGCAAGATATGTGAAAGTGGATATTATGATATCCTAACCTCAAAGCTTGAGGTTCAAACCCCCAGATTTGCAGCTGTGTATACCCCTGTCATCACTCAATATACATGTTCTACTCATCCCTTTCTGTCTCACACACACACACACATAAAAACACACAAGCATGCACGCACACACACACACACACACACACACACCTGACATTTAGAGCTAAACTATGTTGTTAACAATTAACAGCAGATGCTTTCAGCATCCTATGGTGATGTATCATTTTGGTTTCCACACTATTGGGCTCCAATGTGTCTGAACTTGCATTGATAGCGCTGTCCTCCCAAGCATCATAGGCTCATTAGATCATGACTCTATAGACAGAATGCGACTGGAGTGTCATTACTTTACCGTCTCTGGTAGTTTAATCCTAAATGTTCTAACCAAATGCTTTCCGCTAACATATGGTGTAACACGCAAGACAATATCTGAGATCCACAATTATGAGTTTACAGTACTTGTAGATATTTTAGTATACTTTGCTCAGATATTGCCAGGTTCCTAACTAGCTTTTATTCTGACAAAAAGACTATTGTTAAAAAAGTTTTTAAGCGTGTAATAGAGAATTTGCTAGAGGTGATCAAGGTCAGTTCACAGCTGCGCTTGCTAACCTTGACTTATTTGATGTTCATAGTAATTTTTATAATTTCAATCATCACTTTATAATTTTTGCCATTTAGCCTAACAAGGAATGACAATTACATTACAGCAAGAGATGAAGGTTTGTAGCCTACAGTACATGGCAACAATCTACTTTGCACATGAAAAAGTGAATGTCGACCGGTAAAACCACGGAGCACATTTGAAGGCAGAGCGGTAATTATGTCCTCAATAGCTCTGAGAGCACCTGTCTGCAGTGAAATGATCTTTGCTCATATTTCACATTTGTCTACAGTGGAGCGGTGCACCAAGGCCAGGAGCGGTTCAGGACACACCTTCTTTGCTCTTGCCAGAGGACACTGATAGAGCTGTCACTGTCCTGAAGCCCCCTATTGCACTGACAGACATAATCACAAAGAAATGGAGATAAATCACAATGATGAATCCTAGGCAGCAGCAGGGACAAGCAGAGGTGTGTGTGTGTGTGTGTGTGGGGGGGGGGGGGGGGGGGTT
>JAODOY010039478.1:22603-44149 GCA_025399855.1 Forbesichthys papilliferus
CCCCCCCCCCCCCCCCCCCCCCCCCCCCCCCCCCCCCCCCCCCACACCGCGCAGACAGCAGTATACAACCAACATGAAGATGTGACCTTGACCTGCTGATGCATAAAACGATATCAGCAGACATGCAGTATGTCCAAAGAATGTCGTCTTAAAAAACAGACAGGTGGCTCCATCTTGAATTCAAGAGCAAGTTGAACTTCTTAACGTTTGCCCTAAAACCAGCGTTACAAGAACGCTGCTTTGGTTTGAAAATCTGACAACATATACAGTATCTCTCTTAGTAAGTGACGAGTGGCTGACATTCCACTCTACATCCCCTTCCCCTAGTGCGCATTCTTTAAAACATTAACAGTGAGCCAGGGAGAACATTTTGGGGCTTTGCAGTGACACATTCGTCGGGGAGTTCACCTTTAATTAAGTAATGAGAGGGCGTTTGACAGGTCTGAGGTATACCCAGTGTCACACAGATGCACCTGTGAGGCTGATCTGAGCCCACGCATTACGTTCTCAGCCTTTTACCAGGTCACGTCATATCCCACAGGTTATTAATAGAGATCATCTGGGCAGCTTTAAAAATCACCCCTAATAATAGGTGGCATTGAGATGCTCTTTGAAGAAGGATCTTTTATCTTCTCGAAGACGGGCACAGTCCGACTGTGTTTCACGCTGATACATTGTATTTTAACCCGTAGAGGAAGGAGAATCAAGGGGAGGAGAACGATGTTTCGTCATTAATTGATCTTTGTGTCTTCTATCACAGTATTCACCCGTTGGTTTACAGATTGAATGGGATGTCAAGCCGGGTGCTGATTGAGAGATGTGATGCTTGAGAATAGTGACAGCTTAGGGTCACCCTCTCAGGTTAGCCTTACCTGCAGATGAACTCTGCACAACCTCATTTTGTACCTCCAAGCTCTCTCTCTCATCCGCCAAGCAAACGGTGAATTCCACAAACGTACCCAGAGGCTGTCATACTTCCACATAATGTGTTTTTACATGAAGGGCTGCCTGACAAAGACAGTTCTCGGGTCAAAATGTGGATGTTTAGAACAAAGCCTGTTTTGGAACAGTTGGAGGGGAAAGACATTGTAAAGCAAGATGTATATGGCTACATTTTGGCATTTTGATGAAGCTTCTAACACTAAAGTGGAGAATATGTAGCATCTTTTGTAATGATTTTTAAACTTTTACTATTATCTGTATTTATTATTTTACATGTTTATTTTTTCTTTTTTTCTTTTATTGAATTACATGGTTGATTAAAGTACTGTGTTAACACAATAGAAATTCACACATTTGTGGTGCCTGATATATCGAAACGGATTTAGTTCAGGTTGCATGTGTACACGCCATTTTTAAAGTTCCAACATCATTTTTATTAGCAGTTGGAGGTATAGAGAACATGTGGAGGTTTGTCCATAGCATCATGCATCGTTGCATAATGTGAATGTACCATAACAAAAATGCACAAGTTACATTATGCATTGCGCCTTTAATATGGACTTACTGTAATGCTGTAAAGTGGTACATTTAATTTCACATCCAACAGTGCATTATAAAATATACTGTACTTTCTAATGAGATTTTACTAACTTTTTTGTATGGTCTACTTGTATGGTCTAAGTTTTTCAATTTAAAGTAATATTTTCATCAGATATAGTCTACATTGATTATAAAAGTTTCCAGGTCAAAATGGAAGTGGCAGCGTATCGTTCAGTTGGATCTAAAGTGTAGCCAATACTTCCGTATGTAATGACACTCATTGTTTTGTGTTGGAAGACAAACTTATATTTTGTTTTGTGATTTATTAAAAGGTTAAAGAGTTTAGTCATTAGTCATTCATGAAATAGGCCATCGCAACATCCACAAAGTGACGTGGTATTGCATAAGTCTACAGTGCACATTCGCCTAAAGTCCGGGAACCACCACACAACGCCAACATCTACACGTTGCACCAGGCTGAGATACTAGCCATGTATTTGGTTTGATTTGACACCAAGCTAGCACTCCACAAACTCATTTTGACTGACACACCCTATAATGTGCAGAAAAAACACACTTTGTGCAAACTCAATTTTCACTAAGTCTGCATTAGCACTACCACAAATCTTGCACCCTCTGGAAATTAGAGCCCTCAGTCTAAATTCAACCACACAGGATTCATAGCTTTTAGGCTTTCTTCAACTGAGAAGGATGAAATGAACACAACATTGTCCGTTCTTGCCTGAAATGTTTTCTTGTCATTTTCTACAACCTTCCACCACTGACACGGGCTAACAATTCAACCCTGTCAACTCTTACCATCATATTGTAACCAAACAGCTTCCTCAATGTCAGATGCCATGAATCAGTTGCCTCAAGGGAAAGGAAAAACAGTAGGCTGCTTTTTTTCCCTTTTGCATCACAGACGATTAAACACCTAACTGTGGAGAAGCGTCTGCGATCAGGTTTTTCGTGTGACAGAACCACGGTGGAATTCCTGAGGTGCGCACTAAGTCTGCAGTAAAAACACGATGGATCTGTTCGGGGACTTCCACACACAAGGAGCCCAGTGTAAAGTGGTCATGCACCCCAACAGATCTGTCACCAGACGCTTAGAGTGTCCCACAGTTGCTGATGGCTGCGGCCCCCCGGCTCTTTGTCTGCCTGACTGCACAACAGAGCAGATTCACATTCTCAGAGCCGCAGTCACCCCTGGGCCCACTTTATGACGAGCTGACACACATTCTGCCTCCGCGATTTGTCATCAAGCCAGTCGATGTTCATTAGCTGGGAGTTGTTCTGAAACGCAACAGCAGAAAGTAGCAGGTCAGAGGACTATAAAGGTTATTTGTATTGTGTTTGTATTTGCATTATGTTATTTGAGAAGATAATCTTTCTGTCACTTAGAAAGTGGATTGCGTTTGAGGAAGGTCTTGCATTAATAGATTATCATAGTAATGCTGTGTTTCCGACAGCTCGGGGGTCAGATATTTCGATCGTACCCTTATAACACTGGCGACATACTGTATACTATTTTGACATCATTTACCTTTGTTGATGGTTCCCTTTACATATGTGACACTGTTGTGTGACGTCAAACCAGGAAATCAGGGTAGATTGATTTCACCCAGATTAACATAGGAACTCTGATGTTGAGTAGCATTGCAGACTACTACTTTCTAGTAGGAGGTCAGACATTCTCAACTTCTAAATTGTCTGGAATGTAACATTAGATCAAACAATGCATCTGTGACATAATTCTCTTAAGATGTTTTAATATGATATTTCAAGTTTTCCCTTTTCTCTTCGCTGTAGAAAATATGTTTTTATTGTAAGTCATTTGGCTGGTAGCCAATTAAGTAACATTTATTTTTACTTTATAAGATTTCTTAAGTCACTGGACACATACGTACTATAATTTTACTTTTTGTAGTGTGGGCTACTGAATGTAGATAATGCAGAAGAAAATTAAAACATCAATATCAGTTATTATTTCATCCATCCACAATGGCTATCTTTAGAGAACACGACACAAGCGTTGGCCTTTTGTAATTCAAGGCTCCTGAAAAAGGTTACATTCTGGGTCTCCAGTTAGCCTTGTCACTGATTGCTAACGTATTCACCAATGACAAAACACTGAAAATGGGATTCGCTCCCATGTCTTTTCACAGGGCGAATTAATCACCTTGAAACCGAGCTGATCTTGGCATAGCCTGACAAGGTGCTTTGATTGAGGGCTAAAGTAATGTTACAGTCTGCGTACACGAGCTTGTGCCTGTGTGTGTGTGTGTGTGTGTGTGTGTGTGTGTGTGTGCGCACACGCGTGTGCGTCTATAAGGACAGGCCTTTAGCGGACTGCATGCCACACAGTGAGACAGCACTAGGACTTGTCATCATGACCATTATCCTTTGTTCTTGCCACAGCCACCTACGTCAGGCGCTGAAAGTTCAGGTTAAAGTGCACACAACTAAGGGAGGCTTTCTTTACTCCCCAAAATCATTTGCCACATAGAACCACTATAGAAGACGTATACTTATAGAACCACTATGTGGACACATGCCACAAAATTATTACATGATAAATAAAACTGTAGAATTCTAACATAGTCCTAAACACAAGCTTTATATTGTCATTTTATTAATAATTTCTACTGTTTATATATATAAATGTACATAATTTCGACTGGAGCTAAAGTACAGTATGAGTACCGAACAAAATAAGACAGAAATTCCCAGCCATGACCTACTGTATATGAGCTCAAATACACACTGGGCCACCCACAAAGAATGTTTCTCATAACAGTTCCAATCTCCACTGATAAGCATAGAGCCAAGCTAAATAAGAACACACTTCTCTGCCAGCTTTCTAGTTTACATTTTTAAATTGCAGGATAGTGGTCAGTTTGTCAACACACCTCAAAAGCAAGTATTCACCTATACAGTCTTGTAAAAGAGTAGAAGTATTTTCTGCTTCATTACTGTATCATTATCTTCATAGCTTTAATAGCTAATTACAATTATATTGACATGGTATTGATTTGATAAATGTCATCATATTGTATTGTACATTATATTATGATACTTTCCAACTAAATCATGTAGTTTGAAATATTCATAAGGAGTTTGTATTGCTGAAATCCACTACCTTCTGTGATGTTTCTGTGTGAATTGATGAAACAGATCCTTTTGACACTTTGTGTTTATCCAACAGAAAGCTAACTAGAATATCCGTAGCTTCAGAGGGTAAACCTATCAGCAACTCTTTCAGTAGAATTAAGAGGAAACTTCAAGTCCTGTGTTGAAAGACAACTAATGAAATGTTTTATTTGGTGGTCAGGTGTCTTGGGGTCACTATCTGAGGGTCACTGAACCACTTCACAAAGGAGAGCTTTCAGCTCCTCTCACAGCCCATACTGCACTGTAAAGCTAGAAGAAGTGTTCTTGATCGATTAGATAGGGTTAATGCTTGATCAAATGTAATGTTAGGTTGTTACCATGCATAATATGATCTGTACAAAGTGTTTGGAAGTTGCCCTGCATGACCTATCATTGCGTGGTTACAGTATATAAGTATTTTTACAGCCTTCCCTTTTGAACAGGGTGTTTATGTAAACGTGTGTGACAACTGAGAAGAATAGTTTAGCATCAAATCACAATGAAGTGGATTCATATTCATATCATGTTTGGAAAAAGCATAGGCCTATACACATGTAGTCTCAGCCTCCGTTCATTAGCACTATGTCACATATAAGCAACTCTGTGCTGAACGTCTGATACATATACGGTACCCTCGTAAGCTCGACACTGGACTCTCAGACTTTCGGGAAGTAACAGAAATTTTCATTGGCTGTTAGCATTGTCATTCACAAGTATGTCTCTGTAATATCTGGTGTAATGATAGTGCAGTGCTTTATTTGCTAATTTAAAATGTTCCATTTATTTTAATTTGTAACCATAGGCTACTAATTGTGCTATGCGAAACGAATGCACATGCAACCCTGTATCCTCTGTGTAGTCTAGCCAGTGTGAGCTACAAGATACTTGTCTGCTTTCCAGGAGTCAGTCGAGTGTCTGTCACTGACAGCTTCCGCAAGAGATTCGAGATTCACCTCTTCAGAATCCACCTTGGTGCCTTAGCCACTGACCATGTTGGCAGGCTAATAAGATAGATAACTATCTTGTTAGCAGGCTAATAAGATAGATAACTAGTTGCTTTAGCTACACTTAAAGTGTCACACTTAAAGTGTCTGCTAATTTCTGTAAATTTAGTATTCAGATGAAACGTGATATTGTGATTGCATCTTTCTTTCCTAATAAAAACATACTTCAACTACGACAGTATTAATATTTACATATGTGTGAGTGTGTATGTATGCAATACGCATTACATCAAGCATCTCTTGACAGAGTGAGAGGCCATCCTTCTTTCATGTCTTGGTGTGCTCTTCCACAATCCTCTTTTGATGATCTCTATTTTGCGGAAAGCCTTGAGGCATATGCTTTTTCTCCTGAGAAGCTGCAAGATCAGACAAATACGGTCTGAATCAATTATTCCATTTAGGAGAAATGGGTAATACTCTCTGTATACAGTAGGCGGTAGCTGCTTCTGTATATGAAACTATATGAATGCAAAGTAGTTAATTAATGTAATCAGGAGGGACATGTTTCTCTAATCTAGAACCCCCAGGAGAATGACTATTGGAAACAGTCATCGTGCTGGGAAATGTCCGCCCAAGATATAAACTTTCTCCTCCCATTCTATATTAGGATCAGCACTGACATGAGCAGCAGGTGGAGAACTTTCCAGCTTTGGAACAGTATGACATCGAGCCTGGAAACGACATGTTTGTGGTAAAAAAAACACCAAAATAAAACAAAACAGGCAACTCCCAGCAGGGACAACCTAGCTTCCTTTCTGTCCTTTGGGAGGAGCAGAAAATGTAGCCTCGTCTATCAAACATTCATCCTCTGAATGGAAATATAGCGTTTTTAAGCTTATATAAAATAATTGTATATGCTCATCATATGTTTGAATAATGGTAAAATTCATATATTAAAATTATTAAAAGAGTTAATATGATTATGATACAGTATATGTTTATAAAGTATATGTCATTGGTGTGTTCCACCCTATGGTAGCATTCAAAGATCAGACAGCATTCATTATGCTCATAATGTTGAGTATAATTTGATCAGATAAACATCACTTACCTTTGGCTAATTCAGCTGACCCATGGATCAAAGCAGCACATTGTACCAGGTACAATCACAGGATAGGTCTCACTACAAAGGCCTGTCTTGTCAGACAGACCCATAGTGTGACTGCCCACTGAGACAGATTCAGTCCCTGAAGCCTCATCACCCCGCTGATCAAATGCAGCCTGCAGCTCTGAAGTGTAGCAGCACCTTTTTAAGCATCATTACTTTACATAATACCCTCTGGTTCATTGCTCATTTTGAAGCACACACTTTGACGCAGTTTTCTTATATATTCTTAGATACAGGTTTTTTTTCTTGTGTACAATAGCAGTCACAATGTTCACTTGGATAAAGCTTTTTTCTCCCATCTAACTGAAAGGGCCCCATCTACAATCTGGTAGATATCTCAGAGTCACAACAGCTGTCCAGGAATGTTTCTAATCTTCCAAAATCATTTGTTAAAGTTTATGTCACTTCTTGGCCAAAGCTGTCAAGAGGAAAGCATGGTCATGTAAAGATTAGACGTAAAGGGTATTTTCATGTGTTCTTGTTTAATTTAAATTAATTGCACCACATGAATACTTTTTTACTGGGTTGTCTACATCTGTTGGCTGTCAGTATACCTCCTGATTACTGCAAGATACAGGTTATTTGTAAGGCCATCCATCCTCCTTTATTCCATGTATACTCCTGCAGAGGTAAAGCTAATTGATGTACCTGCCACTTTACATTAGGGGAGGAAATTATTTGAAGAAAGTATTTCTCTCGAATTCCAAATCTAATCAGGCTTTTGCTTTTTCGTGTCTTCAGTTAATAACTTTTATAAACTACCTAACTTAATCCAACACTTTGGAGTAGTGTTGTTTCATGTAGTATGAATCTCTTTGACCTGAGATAAACACCCCAGCCTGGAGATAAAACAAAAAAAGACCTATATATCCACTTACCTAAACCTACTGGATTAAACAGTAAAAAAACATCTTACTTTCAATCTGTATATTCTCCAAAATAGCCATTTGCAATTGTTTTGCAAGCCAATAAAATTCCATTCTTTATCTCGTGTTATTTTTGGTACATTTACTTTTTCCAATATGTTTACATGACCGACCGACCAACCTATAACATCATATTTGGAGCATTCATCGGGGAATGAGGGGACATTCTATTTCATGTCTGTCAGGGGTGTAGCTATGTTGGGGCCAGGGGTGGCCAGTGTCACCCCATTACAATCGCTGGCCACACCACTGGCCCCCCTCACAAGTTACATAGCATACTAGCCTATACTGTATGTATAATATGCTACAGACATTTTACATTAAGAAATTACTATGCATTTCAATCCAATCCATGTAGCCAATACTTAACAGAATTAATGTGTAAGAAAATAACATGCTTCCTGCAAAATGTTCGCATGCATGACGCTCAGGCCAATGCATTGAACACATCGTTCGCACGATCACGTGTTTGCCATCTTCACAGTAGCCTTGTCTCAGATGTTTATTTGCTGAGACATTTACCGTCAAAGGTAACTCCAAACACAGGGCTAAGCAACAACCAGGTATGCTCAGTAGTAGTCACCTGTTTACTTCTCCTAGCAGTCGTGTGGCACACCGGTCAGCTTTGGTTTAAACAAGTGAGCATTAGGAAACACTGTGGTGGTCATGTGTAACTGGTCATGTTGGTCCCACACAGCCAATAGCAAATAGCCTAGTAAGCCTAATTGAATGAAATACTTCTAGACGTTACGTCGCTAACCTACAGTATGTGCGATGGTCATAGTAATCACACAGTAATCACAGTTATATTAGCCATCAAAGCAATTATGAATCAAGTGGACATTTATAGGCCTAACCTTGTAACACATTTTCTCAATGGTAGATCATTGTGGATATTTACTTTTAAAATAATATATGTCAGTCTATTTTACATTTCTCACACTGTGTTATATTGGCTGTATAGCTTAAGGTCTTGGAAGCAATGCTTTAGATGGGTTATTACAGTTGCAGACCAGTTACAATTACAATCACATACAGTAGCTAACTGATTTCTAACTTTGTAATGTGATGCTGCAATGCATACTGTTTGCTCCAGTTGTGTGAGATGAAATGCCATTATTTAGGTCTGACCGTCTGTGATTTAATTGATGATGAGGTGTGATTGTGTTAAACCATTCTGACCTCGCACAGTTTGGCTTCACTGCAAGTATGAAATAGGAGCTTGTGACGTGAGATCAGGATGCTCTCGCAAAGGCGCTTGTGTTAGAATTCATTGCTCAAGTAGGTTTGTGTGTAGTTTAATTGATGAGACGCACAATGCATTGCTGCCTATATACGGTACAGAGTTCAAGTGCTCCACCCACAGAAATAGGTATTGCTCCACTAGGCTTTCTGTGTTAGAGTCAAGCAGGAATAGAATGAGGCCTTATCATAATCAATTTACTATAGTAAAACTATTTATTTATTTATTTTATATTTACTATAGTCATTTCCCGTCATTGTCAATACTTGCCATTGTCAATTTTTGGACATAGCCTAAAATATATTTGTTTACAAAAAGACGTGAATAAAGCTGTATCTTATTGAAAATAATGCCTACCCAATAAAGCAGGGATACGTTTTATTTACAATAAATAGGCTACTATAATCTTTGAAAGATTTTATGTAGCTTTTGCCATAATCTGCCAACCACCCTAATAAAATGACTGGACCTAGCTGGCCACCCCAGTAGAACAGCTCTGGCCTCCCCTGCTGTCTGTCCAAAAAATAATAATAATAATCTAATGGTGTTAATATACCATATATTACAGAAATCAATAAACAACAGACACTCAACAGAATAATGACAGATAGCACATCTCCAAAATAAATTAAAGCATGACGAATCCTATACAGACACATAGTTTTAAACAAGCTGGAGATGTATTAATAAACCTTCATTTTACCAGGAACAGACTCATAGACATTCCAAAAGAAAATTCAAGAGCATCCTGGGTAAAGACAGGTAACAGTTTCACATCAAAAACACAATAACAAAACAACAAGAATACATATAAAACATGTATAATAAAACATCAGCTTCCAAAAACAAATGCAGACTAATTAAACATCTACAGGTAAAAGAATCAGTAACCACAGATTTTATAAGTGACTTAAAATGACCGAGTGACAAGATATCACATTTTTTTATTCCTTTACAAGGCATTCCAAGCTGAAGGGGGCAGAGTATTTAAAGGCCCTTTTGCCTAACTCGAGCAATAGGTACTGCAAAAGTACATCCTTTGAATGCAGAGAATACCCACTGTTATTTAAAAGAATAAAAACACACTAATAAGATGGCAAAATACCCAGCAATGCCTTGTAGATAAAGATATATTAGTGGCTGAGCCTACGTGTGGTTAAGGAAGGCCAGCCAACTTTGTCATATAAAATACAGTGATGAGTAAGAGCTTACGATTTAAAATTAATTTCAAAGCTCCATGATAGAGGGTATCAAGTGATCTCAAACACTGGTAAGAAACATTCATTTATAAAATGTAACCATAGTCCAGCATACAAGTGACTCACACAAGCCTCCTTTTAGCCTCAAAAGAAAAGCATGCCCTATTTCTGAAATAAAATCCCAGTTTCAGCTTTCTACATTGATTTGTTTTGTATACAAAGGCTACAGTATTTCAGAATGATACGTTTTATGTTGCTTATAAATGCAATCAGTATAAAAAATAAGAATTTGCAAATGACGCCAATAGATTTATTTCAATAGGAATTAAGCATTTAAATATAGTAATCATCAGGCCTTTGCAGAGATGACCCACACATTTTAATCAGGTGTTGAAACAAGGAGACACCTAAAACATGCAGGACTGTAAACCCTCAGGACCATGGTTGTTGGAAAACACCATGCTATGAGGGCAGGGTCTTTCCTTGGAAAAGCTGATTCATTATTTTGATGAGTTCTGTATAATTGTGCAATTTTTTAGAATAATGCAGTAATGCTTTCTGATATAGCCTAATTGGAAAACGTTCAATTATATAGTTTATAATATGGTGTAGGTAGGCTATGCTTGATTCAAAACATTTAAGGCTACATGAAACATTCATAATCAAGCATTTACTGGAATGAGTATTGTGCAAGTTGAAGTCTAAACAAATTTCTACGACCAGAACTATATTGTGCTGCCCTCTAGTGTCTGTCTCATTTTACGTTTTGTTTCATTTTTTATTTTGCAAAAGATTCCAATAAACTAGCGTATGTAAAACAATTAGTACTGAATATAGGTTAATATGGATATGTGATTATGAAAAGTAATAATAAAACAATTGTTTCCACTTTTTTTCTCCACTATTAAAATATTGTCTTTCTAGCCTGATTAAATGCATGATATTTGTATGTTTATGTTTGTTAGTGGGAGCACTTGTGTCTATATCTAAAAAATGTGAACAGTCATGCAACATGGATACATAGGCTATGGATAAACCAATCATATAGGCCTGTCTATGTTTCCATCACCTTGCAAACACATTTCACAAGACCCGCAAGAACAGCATATAGAAAAAAATAAAATAAATGAATAGGTTTGTTTGTTTGTTTTATTGTTGTTGACAATTGTATTATTGTTTCTAATCGTGGAAAATTATACTATTTTAAATGGGTTATAGGCCAACTCTGCGTATTTCGTCCTCGGTCACGGATTTTACCTTCGCGACCCTGGTGGTTAAATAATGGTTAGTACACACTATCCCAGCTGCTCGCACTTTACATAATGTGCCATTACACCTAGTGTCCGAATGATGTCGCTGTCTCATGCATTACCCAGTCATTCCTGGTTTCAGGCCACACCACAAACGTCGAGGAGAGGACGCTGCACAACCAGAAACCTCAGCAAGCCGCTAACACAATACAACAGCCGGCCCACCGCGCATAGAGGCTGTATTGTTTAGCACATGAACTGTGCGATACAGGGAATCGGGGGTTCTGTTCCGATTATCTAAATGTGTGAAATATCGCTGCTATCAGATGAAGGTTGGAAACTCCTGCTTTCTGCGGAACATACAAATCACCAATAACCATACCGGAATCGATATTTTGGGCTTCCAAAGTGAAACGCCATAAAATGGCAACCCATTCACGACGGCTAGAGATCTCTAGAACAGGTAAGACATCTACACATTAATTTGTGGATATGGAGTTTCATTGCTAATCGTTTTTAGCCGGGTGGATTTAGTGGTCGGTGAAGTCCCTGCCTTGCGTCCACTTGTTTAAGCCTATCTATTGCATGGTCTCAACCATCCTACGACGCAATTCCGAAGCCAATGCAGGACGTTGGACAGTATAAGCTTAACAAGTCTACTCTGTACCCTGTCTTCTACATATGGTTGACAGTGACACTGACACTGATGCAGGCTCTTCAGGTCAAAACCACAGATGTTATGCTACTGGCGGTATAGGAGATGCATGTGGGTAAAAACATTGCACCAAACAACCGGGCAGGCACTGGGGGCTGCAGCACAAGTAGCTGTCAAATACCCAATGGGCTACAATGATTTGAAAGGTTAAATAGTTGATTTAATTGATAATGTGAGAAATAGGCTAATATCAATTTGATGTTGTAACATTAAGCTATTCCTTCGTTTTTAAAGATAACATTTAGTAGCCTACATAGTTGTAGGCTACACTTTCAAATAAGTATATTTTCTCATAACCTAATTTACTAACGTCAGATGTAGCCTACCGGTATACGGCCTACCGTAGGCCATACGTGCCTGTGGCTTTAGTCTTACGTCATATGTAGGGTTGTGGATTCAGTCATAATGTTGCATCTTCCCATGCAGTGCAATTTCCAATAACAGAAAGCTTGCATGATTAGACAAATTCATAGGAGCTGTAGCGTTAGTGTGATAAATGTGATTCATATCAGATAGTAGACAAATATAAATGATCTTGGATCATACTAAGGTTTATAAACAGCTCAGTTATAGGCAATGACTCAAATGGTGAAATTCATTAGTTTTGCTGATAAGCTCATCTCCCATGCTCTGTTAGTGACTACCCCGGCCCACACAACTGCAGTAATGTTGTTTACATATTTCTAAAAAGGTTCTGGGAGCAATCACTAAAACCCTTGAAAATTGTCTTCAAAAGCCAGTATAAACTTGACTGATCAATGAAGGAGTTACAGTTGGTAGTTGTTTAGAGAACAGCCACAGTTCAGAGTGAATTGTCTAACGCTGCTTTGGTTGAAGGTCGGCTGATGTTTGTAGGTCTACACACGTGTTGGTTGTTGCACATCTGGCAACAAGCAGTGGTTGTACACCTTTTAATGTGGCAATATCATTGAGTAGATTGACTCACTGTGTAGCTTTGACTCTAGGTGTGTCTGTCTGTCTCTGATGTTATGTCAGACATTCAAAGACTTGTCATGACGATGTGTCATGTGTGGCTTTGAAACCACACATTTTTTTTCTTTATACCGTACATTACCTGTCTCCGAATGTATTATTTTTAATTAGTTATTTTTCTTTATTTAGTATGTTGTTGTAAGTAGTGATGGATGTTCAGGCATATAGTCTACTTGTTATTACTCTCATGAATTATATATGTTAAGGGCAATTATATAAGTTAATATCAGTCATAAACCACTGATGTAGGGAATCAATGTCAGGCTATCAGAAAATGACGTGAAGCCCCATATCTGTCAATTTTCATTTAGACATTGTTTTCGCTCTTCAAGCTGAAGATTCTGTTTCAGTTGGTGTTTAATACATATAATTGGCTATTAAGTTAAGTCATATAGATTATGATTGGGAGCTGACCCCCCATTCATATAAGAACACAACCTACATTGAAAGGCTTATTTAAGTGCGAGCTGTGATCATATTCAGCAAATATCTCATGCTGTACTTCAGGAGCAGTGGTAATGTCTGTCAAAAATACCACAAAAACCTTTTGGATTCAATAAAGAAGAAAAAGTAGTTCTACCTTAGATACTTTTGATGGCCTATCCTTTTAAATACAAGTTTATTAAAGCTTTTGGGGAAAAGAAGAAATGACACGTCATATAATTGACCCAAAAACATGGTACTGTAAAATGCAAAACACATGTTACTGTAAAATGCAGCAGTTATACAATATATTTGTGCTCAGCCTTTACAGAAAGGAATTAAAGGCAGGGTCTGTCATTCTCAAGAACGCTTTATAGTTTTGAGTTTGAATCAAAATGAAAACATATCTCAATTCAATACCATATAGTGCTCCTTTAGATGCTCCGCTGCACACATTGGAAATGCATTGCGAAGGCTATGATATTGTTGTTGTGAGCGGTTTTTGCACCTTTGAGTTTCTACGGAGCCGGGGCTTTTTAGAAGTACAGGATTCGATGTTCTTCAGCACGCACAGAGAACGGTAAAAAAAAAGCAGAATGCAAAGAGATATATATTTAGTGAATTTGACAAAGTGTATTTTCTTCCAATCACTAACTATACCTTTTTAAGAGAGCAATAATAAACTTTAACATTTCCTAATTTTACGCTGTTGTCTTTATCATTAATGTTGCAAAATCCTACAAAAACACATTGGACCACTAACTAGCAATGTCCAATCTGTCCTCCAGCCAAAACCCAAACTAAATATATAGTTTCTGGTTTTCACTTTAGTTTCTTGAGCCGGTTCAAAGCTTTGGTGCCTACTGACTAGCGGTAAAGTTCAGCATGTTTCACACGATCTCAGAGTGGGCATGTGTTGTCACTTGTCAGCATTTGATTTCTGTAAGTATCAGATGTGTTGATGGGTAGAGCCGCATGTGTGTGTGTGTGCGCGCGCGAGTGTGTGTGTGTGTGTGTGACAGCAGCCTCTTTGTCAGGCGGTGAACAGTGTGAATGTGTCCGACCTCCACTCACGTGACGAGCACGCACACACACACACACAGCTTGTAGCAGCAGCTCTTTGTTCTATCTCTTTTAGTGGACCCCACCCCCTCTTGACTAACCCTAATTGAAAGGGCTTATTTCTCTGTGGGGGGATAGATTGCAGTGGTCTGAATTCTGCTAGCCCCCTTTATGCACACACACACACACACACGCACGCACACTTTCCATCAATCTCTCCATCCATCTCTCCATCTCCTCTCAACCCCACATCCCCGCCCCTCCCCGACAATATCAACCTTTCTGTTTCCGCCCCCTTATCCTGCCAGCCCTATTCTGAGTGTCCCCCCTTGGGCCACAGACTCAGCAGCCTCCACCCCCATAAGGACCCTGACTGTCTGCATGCTGTATTGGATTCCAGCAAAAGACTTTGGTGACATGATCTATCATTTAGACAGTTAAAATAGCACACACACACAGTAGACACACATAAAGAGGTCAGCCTATGACTCTGAATCTGGTAGCTTATCTGTTAAGCGAGGAATAAATGTGTTGAAGCACATGTAAAGCCATATTGGCCCATATCTTAGTCTAGACTACTGCTGCTACAGTACAAATTACACAGTAAGAAGTGTTTGGACCTGTGATGCAGATAAAGTTTTACCCTTAGATTGCTGAAACAGTACTTTTATAACCGCGGGATGCTGACTCACTCAATATGTAACACAGTTGTTTGCAACATGACCTTTTTTCTTAATATACTCTAAATGGAATTAATTTTTTTGATTATTTATTCATTTATTTTTTACTTTAATTTTGGTGGTCATTAATAGGACTGTATGTTAAAGCACTTGCATTAAGAGTTAGCCTATTTAGTTAATTAGCCTATATAGACTATTGCTCTTAGATCAACCTTGCTGAGATTATAGTCTGGATGCATTGTTCCCATTAGCATTTGTTCAGACACTGTGGGTGGCGGACCAATCAGAACTGTCGGTGGCTAAGTGTGCTGACTTAAAGTTTGTTTTGAAATGGTGGTAGAACCAGATGAAGCGACATAAACTATTGCTTAAAGGCTGCTCCAGTAGTTTCATAATGAACACCGATTAGAATTAAATTACTAAAAAATCACCAATGGAGCTTGTCCAGACTGACAAAGTGAATTTTGGATCGCTTGGTATTTGTCTGTTGAATTTACTTACTCTTACTTTCTGCGAAGGATTTTCATAATATTTTTTCAGTTTAATTCAAACTGCCTTATTTTGCTCTTTAGTTTCTTTTCTATTGTAATATTACCCCTCCTTCAACACCTGGACCAAATTGTATATCGTCATTTTTGCTTCTCAAATCACCGGCTAGCTTCTTGGCTAACACAGGTCATGTATATCCCTGTAGCTTCTCCTGAGAGTCTGGGAAAGGCTTTAGCTGGACCCTCCCACCCCTGACTTGTGCACAAAGCTTGCACAGTGGAATAAAGCCACGTGCTTGTGTCAGTTTAGCAGCAGGATAAAGGGAGTTCGGAGTTTGGACTGGCCACAGCACGCACACAACGAACATGAATGCCTACTCTGCCATATTATCCTTTGTGTGTCTGTCTGTGTGTGTGTGTGTGTGTTTATGTTATGGGTGCCAACTGCTCTCTTGTGTATTTACCTTTTTCTAATAGTGACACTGATATCATGCAATGCAGTATGCACTGTTGTGTGGGAACGTCCTATTACCCCCCCATACCACACACACACACACACACACACACACACACACACACACACCCCCTTTGGGACTAATGTCGTGCCATGTCGTCATGGCAACTGAGGTCCCAGTGCGTTGCACTTCTGTATTCTCAGTCCGGAAGATGTCATGAATATTTCTTATATTTTCTAATATAATATTTATTGTGTATTTTGTAGCGTCACTGTATAACGACACAGTATGGAATGTGTGTCATTAGGTCTGTATGGCTTACTGTGTGTGGGGAAGATTGTTTGGTATGTTTTCATGGGTTAGTTAAAATAGACACCAGGGAAATGTATTGTACGTAGAACAGTACCAGTATATTAAGTTGTGCTTGGTATGTAGGCAGATGATGGGTATGTGTGTGTGTGGAGAATGCTGACTTCCCTTTAGCTACCACCTACTAACACCACTGTATTCCTGTATGTGAGCGTTTGCGTGCGTGTACACGCACACTTTAACATGCCCATGGGTGTTTAGGAATCTGGGCGAAAGCCACAATTAACACATCCATGTTCCTGTTGAAGACTCTGAAGACTTTTTTTTTTTTTTTTTACAATAAACTGTATCAATCATGCTCCTGGAGATCTACTGCCCTTGCATGTCTGTAATGTTTGTATCTAATAATTCCAACAGAATATTGTTTGCTTAGAAATGCAGGCGTCTGACTTGTCCAACTATTGACAAATGTACTACATGGAAGTCGCTTTGCATAAAAGCGTCTGCCAAGTGCCGTAGATGTAAATGTTTAAGATGTCTCCCTGCTCCAACACACCTGATTCACATGAATGGAACATTTACCAGTCTGATAGGCGAGTGATCCATTCACTAGAATCAGGTGTGTTGGAGCAGGGAGACATCGGGAACATGCATGGTACTAGATCTCCAGGAGTTGAATACTAGTGGCTTATGACGTTAGACACACTGTTGCCAACACGCACACGCATGCACGCACGCACACACACACGCACACACACATACACACGTGTCTGAAATCCTTGTTCCTCCTCTCCTTTCCCCACTTCCTATCCTCAGCCCAATGAGTCCTCAGCAGTCATCCTAGCAGGGACAGCATCACCCTGTTCTCTCTCTCTCGCTCTCTCTCTCGCGCTCTCTCTCTCCCCGCACGAGACGTGGAAGGGGCATCATGTCGGCCACCCAGACCCACAAGGAGAGCGGCGAGGCGGGCTGGGGCTGCCTGGAGACCCTGGGCCTCAGCCAGAAGGAGCTGGTGCTGGCTGAGGCGCTGCAGATGGAGTACGATGCCCTGTCCCGCCTCAAGCATGATAAAGGGGGTGACAAGGCGGCCGGTGCCCAGGAAGGCCATAGCGGTTCGGGCTCCAGTCCCCCTGCCAACCCCCCACCCTCCACCACCAGCACGTCCTTCGCCGTGATGGAGCGTCCGCGGCCTGCGCACCTCCGTCCCGTCCCCAGCCCACCGGGGGGCAGTCTCCTAGGGAGCCTCACTGGCTCTGACCCCTCCCTCAGCCAGCCGGGGGGCTCCCAGGCCCCTCGCTTGCCCCCCACAACAGCAGCAATGACTTGGGCCGCCGACCACACCAAGGAGCCCCTCTACATCCTGGAGAGCTCCTCGGTGCATAAAGGAGGGGACTACCCTGGCTACAGCTACGGAGACACTCCGGGTTTGGGCTTGGGCTTGGGCTCGCCCCCCAAAGGCCTCCCCCATCTGCCGGATGACCCGCCCCCTGCCCTGCCCCCGCGGAACCCCGTCTTCTCTCCCCGCGTGTCAGAGAGTCCATCGTTGCCCCCCCGCGGACCCCCGGCGCTGAGAGACGTGAATCTGTTCAGCCCCGACGTGGACCGGCCCAAGGTGCTGTGCGGGGAGCTGAACTATGACAACCTCAACGAGTCCATCTCCCGGCTCAACGTTAACCGCCAGGTCCCTCGGGGTCACAGGGTCAGTGCCAGCGACCAGTCGGGGAAGCCTGTGGCTCGTAGTAAGACCCTTCCCCCTCAGGTGCCACCCAGGACGTATTTGCCCGTTTCCAATAGCAACAAGAACCAACGGCGGGTTTCCGCAGACCCGGTAAGAGTTTTCCCCAAGTTAAAACAATTCTTCATTCAGCTTTAAGAACAGACGCTCAATAATTATGTCTATAGTTGGGCTTGAATTCTTTATTGGTAAATGTAAAACTCTTTCAACATGCTAGCATAATCCACTCCCATGTAGACTTTGATAGAAGGGGTGTGTTATGCAACTTGCACTCCCAGTGACTCAGCTCCAGACTAGTATATAAGCTGTCAAACTGGTGCAACCGCTTGTAATCTTAAACCTTGGCCATCAAAAGCTAAGATATTCATCTTTACTCTATATTTTAAACGGTTTGTGAACACTTGAATGTCAGGAAGCTGTTATTTGTGCTTTATTCTAAATTAAAGGTAATTGTAAACAATGTACCTTTTTACACAGGCATGTCAAACGACGGCAGCTAGTAAAATGACTAATGGGTTTGATTTAGGTGTGCCACCTAAGACCAGTACACCATTGTATTACACATGTTTGCTAATCAACACACCTAAATCAAACAGCGTCCTTGTGCTGAGTTCACAGAAGGCTGGAGGCGGAGTTAGGAACGTCGTCATTGTAACAAAGCGCACCTGGGCATTTCTTATAGTCTACTCTTTTGTTCCTGACACCGCATGCTTTGTCTCGTTTGTTTGCCTACTTGTTTGGTTATCGTGCAACACACACCGTATACAGTATCATTTCGTTAATTAATTTCAAACATACACATCCCATTGTATGTTTATTTTGTTTTGGGTATTTTATTATTAAGTTGTATACGTTAATATATTTCCCTTCCACTTTCCAAGTTGCGGAGCTAGTTTAAAATGGTAGCTAATTAGTAGTTTCTTCAGCTGCTATATTTAAACTATATTTATCCTGATACTCTTTGCACATCACAACCCCTGTTCTTGAGCATTGTTTGTATGTTTCTATACAGCAACATTACTGTTCAGTTTAAGAGCCAAATCATTTCTATGCATTCAGTTGTGTTATGCTTGGTCTAGTCCAGTCAACATCACAGTAATTATGTTCTTTGTGTGATTGACAGGTATCTCTTAGCTCCAGAATGAATGGCTTCGGCTACGAGCTCTTCCAGGTGTCTGAGGAGAGAGATGAAGAGGTGGCTGGTTTTTGTCATATGCTGGACATGTGAGTGACACACACTCATGTGTTATTAATTTAAACAATATAAGCAAAATGAGATCCTGTCTTTAAATGACACAAAACAAGTCTGGCACCAAAACTAGTGTCTGAGACCGTATCTGATGAAGTGGCAGTTAATGCTATTCACATCTCTTGCTCTTAGTTAAAGCTGGGTTTCCATAAGCATTCCAACAGGTAAACATTCAAAAGCACTGTGAAAATGCACTGAAATAACCTTTTATTTGCTTTCATGGTTATTGTACCGACACTGTAATTGGATTCTGTAATTTCCTGAAGAGACACCTTACATAGCAGAACACAGATGACACACAGAATGATTTTAGCGCTCTCTAATAGGAGTTTAGCTCTCTTCTTAACAAAAGAATAGGTACCTTTTTATGGTAACTTTTAGCCAGTGAAACAGTATTTTAACTGTTTATTTAAATTTCAATGTTTACAGTTTATCTTCTCTGTAAATTAAAGGTCCTATATACGATATTTAAAATGTAAAAAAGTATATATGTAAACATTAAGTTATAGTGTCGTCAATGCAGAGAATCACCTCACACACTCTTGAGCTACTCCTGGCTGAACTAGTGCACGTGTGCGTGCACCATAATTTTTTTGTCTGAGATGCTTAGAGCAACTTCAATACATTATCAAAACAGTTATGATCAATTGAAAAACAAACACGAATAAAATTTACCCTGTGGCGGTTCTAGTGTTAAAGGAATAAAGTGTCTAAGATTTAGTTGATAATATTCTAAAACATTTGTGTTTCCAGCAGGATATTTCCATGTTTAATGTACATGTGCATAATATCAATGCAGAGTTAGCATAGTCATAATGTAATTGTTGTCATATTGTACTTGTGCAGCGGTGCGGAGGCCCTTCCGCTAAACAGAATTACATGTCGTTTCATTTTGGTGTGTTTGTGTGTAGATTGCGGTCGGCCTACCCATGTGGCGACCACTGTAAAAACACAGGCTTTGTGTGGTCTCCATCGGTGGGCCACGACGAGCTGCAGCAAGGCTTGGGAGTCGGAGTGAAGGTCACTGTGATCAGTGAGCAGTTCAGAGAACCTCTCACCTTCACCTGCGACGGTAAGACCCCCACCTGCATGGTTGTGTGCACGTGCTTAAGGAGCAGCTACAGATTGATTGAAACTGTGCCGCACGGTGCCATTATACAGCGTTTCAAACCATGTTTTCAAGACACGCCCACATACTTGCTCCTATAATGGTTATTTCCCTTTGTCACTGTGGTTTCTAAGTACAGTGGCGTTGTCTTGACTTGGACAAAGGGGATCCTTCTGTGACTTGAGTCATACACACACACGCGCACACACACACATCCGCTGTGGGGTATTATTGATGATGCTGTGATGGTTTATTGGCCAGGATAAACCAATCAGCTTACAGTAGAGTTTAGCCAAGCATAATATACTGTGTGCATGTACTTTGTGTGTGTGTGTATTATTGTATTTATGTATGTATACACTGCGCGGGCACACATGCTGTTCAAAATGTTTGGGGTCACTTAGAACACGTTTTCAAAGGAAATTTACTTTTTTTGTCTATTAAAATAACATTCAAATTAATCAGCGATACAGTAAAGACATTGTTAATGTTGTAAATGACTATTGTAACTGCAAACAGCTGGTTTGTAATGTAATATCTATACAGGCGTACAGAACTGCTTTAGTGGAACTCTTCAGCAGCCATCACCCCTGTGTTCCAATTGCACACTGTTTGCTAATCAAGTTCAGCATATTAATAGTCTAAATGATCATTGGAAACCCTTTTTACAATTAGGATAGCATAGCTGGCCTTCTTTGAGTATCTGGAGCATCAGCAAATGTGGCTTCCTGTACAGGCTCAAAATGGCCAGAAACAAAGGTTCCTTCTGTGCAGGCTAGAAATGAGCAAAAACAAAGGTTCCTTCTGAATGTCATCAGTCTATTCTAGAAAGATGAAGGCTATTCCATGCAAGAAATTACCAAGAAACTGAGGATCTACTCACTACAAATGAGAGAGAGAGAGAGAGAGAGAGAGAGAGAGAGAGAGAGAGAGAGAGAGAGAGAGAGAGAGAGAGAGAGAG
>JAODOY010039479.1:0-20523 GCA_025399855.1 Forbesichthys papilliferus
GGTCAGTCACTAGAAATTGTAAGCTACTCTTTTAGAATAATTACATCAATGCAAACACATTAACAATTTATGATTAAATATTCAAAACAATTGCTAATGGCCTAAACTAGAAAGTGCTGATTTCCTCATGGCCAGAAGTTACTATCTTGTGGCCATATCATTTACTGTATAAATAATAACAAATTATTTTTTAGAGGAATTAATGTATCTTACCTGAAACAACAAGTTGAACTGTTTTATCATAGAAGGTTTGCTCGACGCTGTGGTAGGCCGTAATAGGTTTAATATCTATCCATGGGTAGAGTCTGTCCTGGTTGTGGGACGTCTCAAGTCTTTCAATCTGAAGGCTACAATTGCCCTGCGTCATAGAGCCGGTCAAGCTGGTCCTCCCTCTGTATTTGGTGATGGTCTCTCCTTCGCCATATACAAGCGGGTGAACCTGGGTCTGGTATAAATACCATTTCACACTGAGGCCAGCGGGCTGTGCTGTCACATAGGTGAAGCTACAGGGAATGACCACGCAGGAGCCCCTCATGGCCGTAATGCTGCCCGGGATGGTGAAGGTCCAGTCACGAGAAAGAATGGATCCTTATCGAAGGGAGAAACACACTAAAGTTGTCTGTGTTCATTTGATAAAAACCAACATCATCACAATGCAGATCAGTACAGCATGTTAGCAGTAGGCCTAGCATGTGGATTTGTTGTACTGTAAATGTTAACGGGGTATAAATGGTACAGTAAACCATAGTCTCCGACCCCTCAAGGATGAGTCAGACCCATGGGTTTTAGCCATAGGTGTAGTTTTGGGGGGTAAGTACAGGGGATGTGTGCCCCTCAACATATAGAACAAGTGTATTTGTCCCCCCCCCAATAAAAACATGAAAGACGCACTAAAACCGGGCGACGATATCAGAGTAATAGCGCATTATGCATATTAAACCGCTCATTTAACCGCATGACAGTTCCTTGATTTTGACTTTAACAAAGTCTTGTTCTCCAGTAGTAGTTTTATTAGGTTATGGCCAAAATGTGTAGTAGACTACTATTGTTTTAAGTCAGTTATTAGTTTAGCCTACAGTAGATCATCCCAAAAACATACCAGACGTTTTAAATATGCAAAAAGTTTTGAACATGAGCATGAGCTATTACAGTCCAGGGGTTAATACAATAAAATGTATTTATATATCATGTACTTCCCCATAGAAAAGAGGACAGAAAAGTATACTAAATGCCTATGTGTGCTGAGGCCTATACCCAATTCCTGTATTTAATGTTTTCCTAGTAAGTAAATAGACGTTTCAACCCTACAATGATGCAAAAAAGGCACAAATTGTTCCATAATAAATCCCAAGAATGCAGAAAATTAAGTGTTTGATTCTCAAATGTTTCAGGGAGAGGACAACCTATATGTTCCCCCAGGTACATAGCTTAAGTACCTGACTCTAGAAGAAACTATAACGTAAAGGTTATGTTTCAGTCAGGTACTTTTCTTTTAATTGTGTGCAACCAAGAATGAACAAATATTTGGAAAATTCTAGATTTGTGTTCTTACCATCATATCACCTTTAAAAACATGTAATACGTTGCATACAACTCGTGATGCGTGTGCTGTAATGCAAATGTATTTACAGTAGCATATGTTCTCAATGGTATGTACATTTGAGGCCATATAGTCAGACCTTAGCATTTGTTCTTCAGACGGCCTCAGACCAGAGACTGTGTGACGGGACTATTGATAAATATGAGTTATACAGTATATTAAATTATTACTGTACCACCCTTTGGTCTGACACCTACTGTACAATAAACCTGTCCATGTTTATTCATGATGAGAGACAGAATGTGACTGTGTTGTCTGATGTCTGAGAACTGACGCTGAGGTCCTGAGGATGCCCTACAGTGTGCTGTGGTCTTCCACTCACTCTTAACCTGAAGGGTGATGCTCTTGATTTTATCTGGCTCCCCAGTGGAGTGAGCGCGACACGTCAGAAACTTTCCCTGGTCTTTCGTCGACGCTGTGAAGGACATTGTCGATGAAGACCTGAACCTTCCCGCTTCCACAGGCTTAAAATCTGTAGTGGTCGGCATGCCACCGTAGTTCCACAAGAAAGTCGGCTTGTGCTTAGTACACGTGTATTCAACAGAACAGGTTACTGCTCTTGATTTTCCTTCTAGAAACTCCCCGGAATCTGGGCTGATGATCAGTGGCCAACTGGAACCTGAGATCAAAAGTGAAGTCACACATTCATCAGCATTTGTTTGACCTAGTCTTAAAGTTATAATGAAATACACAAAAATATACATATACAGCAGGCTAAATTTAAATATTGTACACTTATTACTGTACAGTAGGCCTATATACCTATCCACATGCTGTGTATGGTTAACTTTGCTTGTATATCAGTCTGGGAATTCTATATTCCAAACACCTTTGTTTAAAAATCACTGTCACTGTTTTGTTGTTCATTGTATTTACAACTATCGGCCCTGCCTTTAACGACACTGCGATCTCAAGACTATGAATGTCTTCGGACACAAATATGAAAATAATATGTAAACACGTAAATAAACAAAATCTCTTTAAATGTTTTTGTTTTGGAAATACAAAACAGCAAGTGTTAAGCAGTTATTTGACAATATCACGGAACACTTACATTCTGCCTTAATATTTTGTTCAGCCTCTGCTCTGAGCCCCCCCGAGTGTTGGACGTAGCATCGCACCACCTGGTGGTCATTCTCCAGAACCATGGGGGCCGTTAGTGTTGTCCTGATGGTCCCGTCATCAGACAGTGCCTCGTGTGAAAGCCTGGCTCTTTGTGTGGGAATGCTGAGGCTCAGAGTGGGGGGATGCGAAGGACACGTATGCACCGCATGGCACTGGACAGTGACTTCATGTCCAACCATATGGTTGCCGATGATCTGAATTACGGGGCTTTCTGCCCAGTCTTAGAAAATTAAAAATGTTTTATATAAAAACATGTACATGCAGATGAGTATAAATTGAGTTTTTATCTCTTGGACCATAACTCACATTGTACTTCGATCGTTACCGTTGTGTCATAGAAGGCATAGGTTCTTCTCCCAACGTTTTCTGGGTCTACCCAGGGATAGATCTTCTGTCTGTGGTGAGCCCAAACCACAGGGTTGATTTCTAGACTACATTTGTTTGAGGGGCCATATCTGCTTGTTCTTCCCCTAAAGATTTCAATGACGTCATTTGGATGCCAGTCATCATAGACCAAAGGATAACCTCTGCTCACATATTGATACCAGACCACTCGCGATGGGTTTATAGGAGGGTAGTACTTGTACTCATAACTGCAAGGGATAACAAGACAGGAGCCCCTTAAGCCTTTGACACTGTTTGGCAATTTGACATGCCATGTGTCGCAACAAAGCAGGAAACCTGCGCATGGAAAAAAAGCACATTACTATTAACTTTTCTAATTACATTAGATTTTAATGACTTAAAAAGCATGTCAAATAAAACAATATATACTGTACCTTGAATGAACATGCTCAATAGAATGTGTTGCGTTAATCCAGCCATTTTGTGCCCAAGAAAAGTGTTATACCAACTGTCAGGACATAATTATTTTTTATTTACAATGGGACCATATAAAATGTAATTAAAATACATATGTAATAGTTGATATTTCTTACCTTTTTTCACTCGTACTTGTAAAAGGAAGTTGTTTCTAATCACTGTCAAATGCTTGTACATACAACTGTCAGTACATTGTTAGTCGATTGCTAACAGCTCCACCCATTTTCCAAAAAATACACTTTAGTGTACCATTTTTTTAAGGTTCAATAGAGTGGGTGTGGTGTATACAAATAAATTATTTTTAATTATGTGGGAAGTCAAGCATAGGAAACATCTGCTCTATTCTGGAAGTGCCCATGTTCAACTTATCGGAACAGTAGGCCGATATTTTTAACTTCCACACTGTTGTTCCACATCTGTTGTTAGGTCTGCTAAAAGGGGCAGGGACCATGCTTTAATATGAATATCTTGCTAAACGTTTCCCTGCACTGTTTACATGTTGATTAAATGTAGGTTCAGTTGTCTGTAGCTAGCTATCTTATTGGACATTACGATGGACATTAAGCAAACAGGTTAATAATACCAGTTGTAGCTCTCTTCACTAACAAACACACAGGTCGGTTATTTGAAACGGGCGTTTATTGCTTCTGCACGTCCACATCAGGTCTTAGTCACGCCGTGAGAACTGAATCACACAATACATTGATATACTGTATGTAGCGCCAAAAATACAAGTGATATTTAGCACAAACATGAAATAAATATAACAAATACCTCGTTGGCCGCTTGTCGTGAAAAGAGTTTTAAACTTCTGACGACTGCTTTGCTCCTCACGTTCGCATTAACTACTTTGTTAGCAAATTTATCACGTGTGTAGGATACAGTCTCACTCATTAAACTTGTAGTTGTACAACAAACAAACTTTAGTTCCGGTTATACATCATCAAATTAGTTTTAACATAACATCAAATCAAATACTATAGTGATTTCTGACATAAATAATGTAATTATCATCAGTGGTATTAACCTGTGAATGATACCACTCTTCAGGCTACCCACCGTTCATTCTCCTCTCTTTTTTCTCCATTTTCTTTTCTGAAAACCAGATTTTGGTTTAGTAGGCAACATCGTGATCACTATTTCTAGCGCATCTACCTACTGCAACTAAACACCGTCACTAATAAGTGCGCTAAGGTAGGACCAAACCATTTCATGCAGATACAGGGGGTGGTCCGTCAATATGGATGTTTACTTTTTGGTCAATGTGGATATTTAACTTTTATTGCCAAAAAAAAATAAAACAAAGAGATCAATCATATTATTATATTTGAAATATATTTATATTCAATGATGATGGTTTATAATAAAAACATTTATTAGTTTTTACCTACTTTTTATGACCCCTGTAAGTCAGGGGCCCTTGGAATTGTCCTAACTTTACCTCTTATACAGCGCCCCCGTGTGTCTTATATCTCACATTTACACATGCATGTATACACTTTCCTAATAATAAAACAAATTTACATTTTCTATATATTTCTTTATTTAATAATGGTTTTGCAAGTAAAGGTAAAACATGTATTGAAGTGATTTAAGATGAATTTAAAAGGTTAATATATTTTTACAACGAATATAGAATAGACAGTATAAAATAACAAATAATACAATCATGCATTTATTATAAAAGCATCTCAGTTTGTTAGTTTATTGGCTCTATGTTTCATTAGTTCTAGCCTATATTTTCTTTTTTTGCTTCTGCACTGCAAACCTAGACAGATTTTGCCCATTTAATTATTTTGTAAAGTTTTCCTAAATCTGGTAAGCTAAGCATGTATAACTCCTTTTACAGCCTTACCTACTTAAGTAAATTGCAAAACTACAGCACACACAAATAATATTTCCCAAACCAGGAAAGCTCATAGTCTCTTTTAAGGGCTGCTTTGAAATCTGGCAAGGAATATAGTATAGGGTGGACAGCCATTCTTGAGGGGTATTTCCATGACAGCCACTCCACTAAACTGTTTAGACCATTTACATGAGGACCTGATATGACAGGATATGACGGCACGCATGTTTGTGGAAACTTGAACCGGGATTTTTATTAAAAGCTATATGCATTCAGCGTGAATATCATTCATTTATTAGTAGGCCTACATTTATTTGGTACACAAATAACAGTAATAATCGATGCAAACTTAAATTGTACATGTCAACCATTGCCTTCTAATTGGATTCCAGTGAGCAAAGCCCTCTTTTGAGCATCTCAAACAATTTAAACAAAAACAAAGCACAGTAGTTAAGGCCAACGCCCACTGGCAGCAGAGAGAATATAATTTAACAGAGAGGTTCCAACAGACAGCACTTCCGCATTCGGTTTTTTGAATGAGTGGGGAGACTTTTCACACTTTATGCAGCCATGCATGTCAATGGGGAGATACACAGATTTCACCACAATATTCTCCAGAATTTATCTAATGGATATTTTTAGTATATAACATTATTTCCCAGCATACGATCAAGCTGACGCCACAACTGTATTTCTGCAGCAAACTGTTTATAGGTAAATTGACTTTGTATCAGGCCATGCATGGTAGATTTGGCCATGCATGGCCAAAGATTGTAATAGTACAATCTTTGCTGGTAGCGTCTGATGCGCGTCAATGAACACAATTGTATTTCTTGAGCGTCAAATCCATAGTAATAAATATCTGCCGATTTATTTAGCTCCTCCGTGAATTTGTCTTGGCATTTTGAGCGGTACTAAAAGTGCATTCCATGACGCACAATGAGCAATGCTGTCAGTGTGTATTGGCCTCCCTAAGCCCCTCTGCCTTTCACCTCAAATCAACCAGTTAGCAAGGTTGAACTGCTATACCACATAACCTGTAGAGGGAAAATCCCAGCCAATTGTACAGAGCTTATTTACAACTTCATACAATGTTGCATGTTTGTATAAGAATAGAACCTGAATCAACCATCAGAATGTAAAAAACGAAAAAAAGTTTTCGATGTTTGCTTTAACTTTAAAATGTTATGCCCGCTGAACGGCATTACTGTGAAAGCAGATCGCTACTGTAAATATCTATATACTGAAGCTACCACTCACAAATAGTTTAGTGGGAAATGACTGTGTACTGTGATTTATGGCTGAGCTTGACTTGAACTTGAAGGTAATATTGATTCAGATGTTTCCATAAACGTTGACTTCTGCAGTGTTGACGTAATCATCGTCAGGGTCAGAAACGTCCTGTGAGACATGGATGTTGGCGTTAGAGATCAAATGAAATGAGACTTTTGAATGTATTGGTCACTGGAGGAACATTTACATACCTCTTTATAATTATCCATCTTGCAGGATCTTACTTGGCTTATATCAACAACAAAAAACCACAATGAAAAAATATTCTAATTCATTCTTACAACAATTAGTAATTTCAGCAATCTCAATAATAACATATTGCATATTACATGTATCACATAAGGGACAATTCTAAATACCTCTTAGGCGATGCACAACGTTGTTTAGAGATTTTCTGGTTTGAGGTTGTTGGTCTCATGTTATTGGACCTGATATGCACATTGGACATGATATGCAGTCAGGAAGTTTACTCTCAAAAAAATAATATTTCCTTTACCGTTTTAACATTTAAGAATGTCTACACTCATTTAGCTGTTGGCTGATACGTATTAGGTTTACAGATATAGCCATTGATTAAACTAAGTTCTAGCTTCATTCATACAAGTTTCAGTCACACAGTGTAAATATGGACATCCAAACTTGATATGGTTTTATTTGACCTACACTAGCAGGTAGGGAGCCTATTAGTCTGTTGACTTGCGGTCACATGACTTAAAGCTGAATCAACGATGCTGGAGCAAGCTTGTTGAAGCTTTGAACTCTATCAAAGCAAAAACACTTCTCCCTACAATGCCATATGGGTGCTATCTCAAAAGCTCCACTCCCCAATAATGGACATGCATTGACACAGCTGAGACATTGTTGTGTGGTGCGCTCTGCACCACTTTGTTTGTACATTATTGTCCCGTAGGGAAATTTGTCTTGGGCTTTAGGCCTCTGCATCAAATACACATCACTCATATACAATGCTTATGTGCACACCTTCATAAAAGGTATGCAGTATACAATAGCCATGATTAATAAATAAATGCAATAAATATATAAATTGTCCTTTTCTAAAACAATAAAATACTAATGATTTAAGACCAGCACTAAATTATATGTTTGATAATAATATATAAGATAAACAAATGTGACCATACTCAATATATGTATAGACCACATGTCATGTGTTTACACATAAATATATAAGTAGTACTGTAGCAACACGTTCTCACTTGAAATCATAAAATTACATTTTCAGTTATATTTCGGTATAGGCTGTGTGTAGCCTATGATTTCAAGTAATTACATTTTAACATGTCACGATTGTATATTGATTATTTATCTACAACCAGGAGCTACTATTTGCGCTGAAATTGCATGCCCATATAGCTAAAAATAAACCGGTGGTGGTAACTCTGTAGTCTTGCCGTAACAGTCAATGACCAAAGTCTTAATTCTACGACGCCAAAGGCTTTAACGCTTCGAAAAGTGACGAGAAAGGTCCTTGACCAAGCTGCAGTTTTTGACGAGTTGGGAATGAGAACGTGTTGATTGTATGCAGCACACAAAGAGATTTACATAGATACCAGACATTTACTTCTGATTATTACCATTTAGAATCGTGATGGAGGAAGGAATAAACGAATGCTTGTATCTGTTCAATCTACACATTGGCATTCTGAACCGCCTACGTGAGGGTAACAGCTCAAACTCTGTGTTCAGAATATGAGGGGTCATTTAGAAGCACAGATGTTTCATATAATGACTGAAGACTTAGATGTTTATTTCCACCTTTGATCTTCAAGGCTGTGTGATTGAGGCGTGCCAGCTTGACCTTTAACTGTGCAGACAGATTACAGTACCATACTTGTATACCATATCTAATTATACTCTCCAATATGGCTTGATAAAATACAAGCATAAGTGTGTTATTCACATCATAGAGCCTAAGCCTTCTTAAAAAAATACATCCTCTGTTGTATCCTAGCACAAAGGTTTTCCACATGGCTCTGTCATGTGAATGAACTGTCGATGTGGATACCAAGATATTTATATGAAAGACCACTTTGTATTTAAGTACAGAAACCACATATTTCTCAAATCATTTAATCACAATTGAGGTCAATGCTACCGGCCTGTAATCATTGTTCTCAACTGGACAATACTTTTTCGAAACTGGAGTAATGGCTGATTGGTTTAACAGGCTTTGTAGAAACACCAGATTTCCTTTCAGCATTCACACAGAACAGACATCTAGTCGACTGTAGATTAAGTTAAGTCATCTCATTGGCTACCAAAGGTTGAAGAAGTGCAGATAATTAACAATCCTGTCGTCAGAAATCTAGTGTTGTGAGATACAATACCAAACAGGTTTAAATTATGGACTTCTGAAGGAACTTACAAATCATACACTGTTCTCTCGCACCACTCAAACTGTGTGATAAATAGTAGTTAAAACATAAAGAATGTTTTTATTTTATAGACTGATCATATGGCAGATATGTTTATCCAAAGCAGAGCAGTTAGGGGTTTACGTTTAAGGCGTTACTTAAGTATGCTTACAGACAGAGCGGACATATGGGGGATTAAACCCACAATATTTCAGATGGGAGTTGACCACCCTGACCACTAGGCTATCCCTGCTCTCCATGCATAAGTCATTGTGGAGGTGATGTGTAGTATTTCAGTGCAGTGTTGAGAAACACTGACCTGTATACTGTACCATGGTTTGGACTGTAAATATGAGTCAAATGTACTTTACCTCGGTGGAGCAGAGGTTCTGTTGCCACCAGAACGGACCCTGCAAACATAAATGCACATATTTCACATCTTCTAAGATGTATATTCTGGGCCGCTGTAATGTAAAGAATTTCCCAGTTCTGTTATCTGAAGGGAACTGAAAGTGCCAGCTATAAAAAAACAATGTTCAGTGAAGGAAGAAAAGTTATTTTCTCACCTTCTTGACATTCTGGAAAGTCGGTTCCACATGCTAAATATAACAAAATGCAGTCATTAAGATACGAATGACTGTACTGTAAGGTTTATTATATATGAATGTATAAAACTTTTCAATTTTAAATAATGAGTAAATAATGATTGTGTACCCGTCACCATCATTCCTCTGGAGTTCAGCAATTTGTCTCCTATAAATATAGAAGTATTAATAATAAAATAATATTTTGTTAATTTCTAGATGAATTTGATGGACAAAAATATGTTTTACTGTGTTAGTTATTGTTGCCTGCCAGATAAGGAATGTGTGATGCTCACTTGTATTTTTTGGACACAAGAAAACACAGTGCTCCAAAAAGCACAGCTGTTCCCAAAACAGCCAATACCGGAATGATTATGTGCAGATGATTCTCTGTACCTGGAAAATCAGAAATTACACATTTAAGATATATATAGTGGCATTACTTTGGTCTGGCATTACCCTAGCACAATTTCCAGGAAAAACGCCTAAAATGTAATACCACAAATAAATAAAGTGCAGTTCCTCAACCATGAGGAACTGCACACACTTCTGGTCTCATTTGATAGGGCAGAAGCTATTGAATGTGAATACATTATAAGTAAACTGTTTTATATTACCATTGCGTATATAGAGATAGAGTAAAAAGAGTAAAACAAATTAATTTAATTTCCGCCTAAAAATCTAGTACATTTTAGAGTAAAAAAATCCCATTGGGATGATGCAGTTGAAGCCCCAAACATCTAGAAAACAAAAGCCCAACATTTGATTGTTTCCTTTGCAAATGTTGATTCTAATAAAGTGAAGCAGAGCAAATATAGAGATGTTAAAAAACTTTAACACATTTTGGCATATTTGAAATATCTCATTTGTTAAAATTGTGTCTTTAGGTAAAAGTTACAATTATTTGATTGTAGTCGAGCTTCTTCTCTTGAAGTGGATGTGCAGAATACATATGTAGCTTCATTTTTAGCATGATCGAAAGCGTGCTTGTAGTGAAATGTCCCCGTTTTTGGGGTCTGTGGGTTTTAAGAGGTTTTAATGCCACACTGATGTGGTGCTTTGAGATTATTATTCCCCCACCATCACCCTCACAGCACACGTGTAGGCTCAAACCTTTCTTTTCTGATCAGTAACCACTGAGCTGGGATGGACGTTCGGAGTTCTGGTTTTGTTACTGTGTAACACAATCAATGTACAGTACCTTCAAGTGACAAAACATTTTAGCTTCTCACGTTTCACAAAGAGCTGAAGTGTCTCCGAAGACTGCCTTCCCCCATTGAAGGTGGCTGTGCAGATGACCTCAGTGTGATCGTCCTTTAGGTCCGCCGTGAAGGTCAGGATCGACTGTGTCTCCCAGATGCCGTGGCCAATTAGTTTGTGACTCTCAATGACCACATCATTTTCGTCCCTTCTGCTCCATGTAAACGTGGGCACATTTGAGGGGCAAGTGTGCCTCACATAACAGGTGATCGTGAATGTTTGACCTTGAGTCGCAGTCTTTAGACTATGCAGAATGGGTTTTGGAGGATCCTCTGCGTTAGAAAAAAAGGAATGCGTTAAAAGGGTAAAGCGTAATGGTGCTCGGCTGTGCATCGTAAACTTTAATCTAACATCGCTTAAAAGTAAAAAATATGCTCCAGTCTCGGCCAGTGTCTCTCAAACTGTTTTGGAGGGTTAGACCTCTTTTCTCATCGGCAGACCTACCTGGTGTAACCTAGTCTCGCAGAGCCAGTCATTACTTATGTAAAGTCTGTGACACAAAGCTGGCTAACTGCATCAATAACCGTCCATTTGACAGGAGAGGCATTTTTATTGACATGCGCAATGACCAACGATCTACAGTATTTATCTGTTAGAAAAGTAGTAAACTAGGCTACTGCTTAAAATAAATCGGAAATTGGTCATTTAAGCACTATCGTTGCACCAAAATTACATATAGGCCTACAAACTTCTTGAGTGACAATGCTAACAGCCAATGAATATAGACTTCCTCACTTCCGGAAAGTGCTGTCGAGTTTTCTATGTATCAGACGTTCAGCCCAGAGTTGCTAATGTGACGTTGTTACGTATGATGGAATCTGTAGCAGGGTTTGGAAGTAACTTTACTACCCTAGGCAATATACTCGCTATATATATGTATTTATATAAAGAAACATACGGTGGTGGAAAGAAAGAATAGTTACATTTATTTTACGACAGACAAATACTCACATAAACCAAACAAGTGTCAGGCAAATAACCACGGACACCGAGAAGGGCTATGAGCGATCCCAGTGAGAACAAATAAGGTGCACTACACTAAGGACCGAATCGGCCCTATAGGAAACCTTTGTCTACCTTCTCGGAGTTTATCCCTGAACTGACTACTCTACGCTAGGTTACAAAGGGTGCAGGAGGAATCGCTCCTAAACTACGGTATATAACATGAGTATACCCATGGGTCTCTACACTATCTCCCTTCTCCAAACTTAACGGTGGTCAACAACCCGCCCAGCTTGACTCTCTCAATGTACACAATGACAACACAATTTATACAATATGACAGTATCCGACCGGGCCCAATCAGACACAGCTGCGCCAGTCTCCGGACATCACCGCTGGGGCGCGCACTCCAACGTGACGTCACTGAGGGAGGAGACAGGAACACCTACATATACACAAGACACACATACCACTACACCACATCCTACATATAGGAGTGGGGGGCCGTAACAGACGTATTGCTAATGGAAGAAAGAGGCTGAGTCTAGGTGTAACCACACCCAAAATTCACTTGGTGATTCTAGACACTCTCCATTGGGATGTGTTCGCAGTCGTTGCCTACTACTGGACATAGACTTCTGATTAATTTTGAAACTATTGGGCAGCCTTTAACCAATCGCGGTTGCTACTGTTACTAACTGTTTTTGATCGCTTCAGCTAGCACTCCTACCATTTCGAAACACACGCTTGACTTTACCATAATCACACTTAGCCACCCTGATTCGTCCGGCAGTGCAAACGTTAAAGCAAACAGGGTTTCCAGACTATAGTTGGGCAGACCAGGCTACTTGTTTATGGGAAATAAAGTGTAAAATGTGGAGGAAAACATCACTGTGGCCTTTCTGTATTCCTATAGGAAGTATTTGGAGACCAGAATGAGAGTCACTGCATCACTGCTTTAGACAGGGCAACACATTAGTAGGCCTACCACTGCAGTACATACCGAGCAGATGCAGCCGAGTGCAACTTTCCACAAAGGAGAACTTGTCTTGTGTTAATATTTCTATTCGGAAACAGAATGGTCCGTTGTCAGTGTTCTTTACTTCAGTCATCTTCAAGGTGCAGTTGCCGTCTCCTAGACGTCCCACCAACTCTGTTCGACCCCTGTAGTTGTCCTTAATACTGACCGTATCCTCATGATAGACGTTATCAGTTTTAGGATCTTTAAGATGCCAAATCCCTCTCATTTTGGAGGTGGGCATTTTTTCTCCAGGATGAGAGAAAGAACAAGGCAACACAACACAGGATTTAACCAGGGCATTGAGGTCTGATACAGTTGTTGCTTTCCAAACAGATGCAAACACCGGGATGCTGACAGCTGAAAGAAATCAATAGATAAGATTCAAAATATGCAATATATTTTCAATATAAATCCACATGTTCCCGTTATGTCATTACTTTATATGAATATTTACTTTGGTTTAAGAAACTCCATGAATGATTGAGTGATTTGATGCTACCTAACTTACCTTCAAAAGCCAGCAAGAATACCATCACCACTATCATCTTGAACATACTTGGATTATGTTAGTGATTTAATCCACAGTTTTCCTGTAACAATATGAATAAAAATAACACTGTATTAAATTAACTTAACAGCTTCCAACACTTTTTTTCCCCCCATATTTCCATGTACAATTTTTTATCCAACATAAGAGAGAATATGACAAACTGTTAAAATTGTTTTGATATTTTAAGTAAATAATTTGATCACCAATCAAACATAATGGTGTAATTTGAAATAAAAGTGTAATTTTACTTAAATATCAAAATAAGAAAACAACAAATAAATATAATTAAGACAATGTTAACTAGAACCAACTAACATCTATTCTGGATGGAGGAGATGGTAGTGTTCAAGAGCTGTTACTATCTACAGTATCTACTACTGCAGGTAAACTCAGTAGTAGGCCTACACAGTGGCAGGACCTTTTAATAGACTACAGCAGCCAAAGGCAAGACAGACCAAGATCTCTTAATACGAGGAGGAAAATAGTGGCAGCTACAGTATTAGGTTTACCAGAAAAATACCTGAAAAGAAGGACGTATCCCCTGCCCCCCTCCCCGAAATCTACACCTAGGGTGTAGGGCTGTAGTTGTAGATTTCGGGGATGGGGGCAGGGGATACGGGTCTCTTTAATATTTAGAACATGCTTCGCTACGCTGATGGGTTGCTGTAGACCCAACTGACATTTGTGATTTTGACTTCAACAAGTTCTCATTCTCTAATTGAGTTTGTCCGTGTTAGATCGATGTTAGTTTTGAATGTGAAGTTTCAAATGAGCACATGAGCCACTAAAGTCCAGGGGTAATAGTACGTTTTTTCAAATGTTTGAAGTTTTCATTTACATGAATAGGTGCCACTTGAGCATTTCAAGATGTTACTTCCCCCAAGAAACACAGGACAGAGAGTAAATCATGCCCATATCTGTGTTGAGTGTGAAGGGATATTAAATGAGAGCATGTGATTGTCCTACAGGAAATTTGGAAAGAAATACACACCGTTTAAATACCCTTACTGCATTACAGTATATTCAGTTATATTTGGAATTATCCCAGGATTCCTGTATGCTTTCCTTTGAGAAAAAAAAAGTAAATGAATAGACATTTACACCATAAATGAAACAATTAATTTTCTGCATTTAGGTAAATTCCTATGCAAAAATGTGTGCTTTTTCTGCATACTGTAGGAATTTACCTGAATGCAGAACTTTAAGTGTTTCAGAGCTTCTTATAAAGACTTAAAATAAAAGTGTACCCGGTAATAAGACCACATAAAGTGCAAAGTAACATAACAGTTTCTTGTGTTAAATATAAAATGAAAACATGTTGATCTGTGCACATGCAATCATAATAATTATATATGGACATTTCAATACACAATTTGTCAATGTTACAGTTTAAACATGTTGTATAATGTGAAACATGATGGTTGTAAATTATGAAGATTGTTGGTTCAAATGATACAAAAACAGAATGTATTTATATTTCAAATTTTTGTTTTAGATTTAAACATTCCTCTTATTTTACTATTTCAATCAGTATTCATTTACACATAGAAAATTGAGACATGAAGTAATGCTAAAATATAATAATCTACTTTAGTCACATACTGTACATTATACCACAGTTACCTTATATGTCCCTCTCTGAGGCTGCTTGGTGTTGTATATGGCTTGCATCAATGAATATCTGCTGTAATATCAGCCCAAAGTTACATGCCGTGCCTTTAAGACACCTACAGGATCCCATAGTGACCTCTATGGGTAATATTAGGTACATTTTTGGTATTTGTACACCTTGTATTGAAAATGAGTTGTTCAGTCCATATTCCCTCCTATTATGTTGGCAGTCAAATGGATTCAGTTCAGTGAATACATTATGTAACTTTATTTTATTTTTTTCTTCAGCCAGTAGTTAAAGTGAATAGGTCTTTCAACCCAGTTGTGGTAGCTAGTAAACTCCCTCACTCCTAATATCCTTCTCTAACACACACACACACGCACCTATACAGGCACGTGTACACACAAATACACACACAAATACACAAATAGGAGGGAATATGGACTATGGAATGGAATATGGACTGAACAACTCATTTTCAATACAAGATGTACAAATACCAAAAATGTACCTAATATTACCCATAGAGGTCTTATATTATTGCAAAGAATGCAGTTTCCTAAATGTAACTCTGGGCTTGTGAATTGTTTAAAGATAACTAAAATATAATTATATTTAATGTTTGGTTTTTAGATTAAATTGTTAAAAATAGAAGCTAAAATTGTTAAGATATAAACGATTTACCTTAAATAGGCTAACTTGTTATGTATCTCAACCATCTTCAACTAACGCTATGATTTTCACACACATCAATTGGGCGACCTTGAACAACCTTGAAACAAGTTATGATAGGACAGTCTAGTGGTTAAGGTGGTCTCCCACATGAAAGGCTCAATGGTTTAATTCCTAAAAAATCCATCTTACCTCTATGAATCTTCTAGTACTCACTTTAAGATGCTTAGTAGAAAGGTGTATGCTATAATACCCAGAGCCATGTAGAAGAGAGAGTTGCGTCAACGGAAGTTCAACATTTTCAGCGGTCACGATTCATAGTCGCAAAACAGTTCCAAGAAGTGCTTGGTGATACATTTTTATTGATTAATACAGATACATGACAAGATAAAATAGGCCTAGTTCAGCGGGACCGAGCAGCCTGATAAGTTGTAGATGTTTTGTTGTCCACTGCCCTTTTTTTGGGGAAAACAAAGCGTAAAAATTACAGGCAGCTATAGGAGATATGTTTTCACGCTATAAATATTCAGACCGATCCCTTTGAAAGAGATGTACTCTACAGAAATATGTTTCCGTTTTCTTTTACAGACAAAATGTGGATTGTATACATAACTGCTGCCACCGGAGCGTTTGTGATCATAGTTTTAATAACAGCCATTGGCGTGACCAGGAAATTGTACATTAGACTAGATGGAGTGACAATATATTTGTATTTTGCCCCATTGTGCAATGTCAATCAAAATAAAGTAATCTACGGCAACATTGAGGTAGGTATTGTTTTATTTGCACCGTTCCAATTTGAAACCCTCCATGTATGACATTTCAATGCAGTGACATTTATGTTAACAGATGGAAAGCCAAACAGGAGATGAAACAGTTCATCTTACACAGTAATGTGTAAGATGAACACAACTGCGAAAACTTTGGGATATAGGATCGGAAGGACAGTGTGGTAGATGCCAAGTTGAAAGGTCCTGGGTTCAATCCCGACAGATGTAACTTTAAGCATACTATCCCCTACCAGCTCACTAACACCTGTAATGATACTCATTTGCTTTGGATTGAAATGGTATGAAAAATGCCTATAGTCATTATTTTGTATATCTTGTGTAATGCTTTGATTCTCTATCAAAATTATAGAGAATTATGTCATATGCCTTTTTCTAAGAATATAAGCAATGCTTGTTCGTTGTCTATATTATTGGACATACATTGCTTTTTTAACCCATGAATAATAGTCTTGCAGCAAAATACTTCAATTCCAGTTATTGTTTGTCTATTTCTCAAAACACAAATGTAATACCTGTCAAAGCCTACAACTTGTTTAAAATACCCTAGAAATTAAACGCACTACGCAAGTAAGTACATAGTGCACTTAATTGAGTGTACTTATGTGATTGGAATCTTGTCAGTGAATTGAGAATTGTACATAACCATTTGCATGAATGAGCCAAAGAATTAGAATTTCGAATTCTTCGAAAAAAATATGAGAAATGTTATGATTTGTATAAGTTAATTTTTAATGTGGAGGTTGAACAGGTAGTTTTGAGAGTTTAAATTCTGATCTGAGAAATGTACCAAAGCAAACTTTGAACAGAAACATCTGTTATGTTTTTTTTTTTCCTCAAAGCACTCATGGAAATAGACCTCTTACTGTAATTTTAAAAATATATCTATACGTTGACATTTGCATGGCAGACAATGTGAACTTTGAACAGGAAACTGAACAGGAACATGTCTTAGATAGCTACAGTCGGCTGGCTGTATCTTCACTTTATTTGATAATCACTTGTACTAATGAGGCAAGCATAATTATGTTTTATGATAATAGAATAATTCTATTGGTTCTTTGTCACATTAATTGTAATACTTCATGAATGAGTAATCTTGTATATGTAATATATATGTAATATATATCAACATTAACATTATTTAACGCCTGTTTTGTAACTGTCAGAATTGTTCCAACTGAAAACAAATACATAACTGCTGCTCTCTGGACCCATCTATCGGCCGCTATATGTATTACCAAACACTACACCAGTAACGAAGCAAACAAAAACAAAATAGCTCACATTGTTGGAAAAGCTTATCATATTTTACGTATCAAAAGGAAGGATTAAAACAATTACAATAAGGAGGTGAACCTGCTTAAGAGATAACTTGAAGATTTTAGTATAAACAAAGAAATACAGCCATATTTGTGTTTCTCTATGCAAAATATTCTAGTATTGTGCCTTCTCTGGCTTTTAAATCTGCCAGCCTCATACTCACCATTCTACAGTAATTTATATGTATGCATATAATTGAGAGAATTCTGAAATAGGCCTACAGTATATTTTATCAACATGTCAATGTATTATAATGGTTAACCAATTACATTTACAGCTGGGAAGACTGGAATTATTTTCTAATGTTTAGTGTTTTATCATCCAACTCAGCAATTAAGTGCTATAGCGCTAGATTTTATATGAATATGGTATCAGGCGCAACCATAATGTTAGTAATCTTTTTCTAAAACCACTTGTCAGATTTATAGTCCCAAAGGGCTTTAAAATATTTACATATTAAAAGGTATAGTCAGCTACTACAAGCTGTATGTACTATAAACTAATACACAAATTCAACATAAAGCTCCTCACATTTCACTATCTTACCGTTCTCTCTGCATGTTGAAAAAAAAAATCGGATACTTCTACACAGCCCTGTTTCCATAATTAGGAACATAAACAAAGTGGCGAACACCGCTATTATCAACAAAGCCGTAGCACTACGCTTTGCTTCACAGTGCATTTCGATGTGTGAGTCGGCACCGCGGAGGACCACTGAGTGATACTGTTTTGATTTGAGCTTGACTTGAAGTTAGCAAGAATGTCTGACCCTGCCTTTAAATTATAACATGATAAAACATTGGTTGTGAAAACATCATGCATAAAATTGCGGGAATAGGCCACGGTCAGGTGACAGTCGCTGGGTTTACACTTTTTTTGTTTTGCCGAATGGAATCTTACCGAATTACAGTTTTGGGTTACCTGTTTACATGGGATTTCACGTAATCGGGTCAGACATGCACCGTCGCAATTTATCGAAATTATTGTTTAACATGCACACGTGATCTAGCTCATCATGTAACATACATGTCCCGCGAGCAAATGGTAAAACCAGATTGTATTTATAGGTACTTTGGAGAGTGAGGCTATTTGTGTGACTTGTGGATAAATCTACGGCTCCAGATGAAGTCACAGAGAAACAGAGAGAGATATGCACAGTGGCACCTATTGCTTATGCCAGACAGTAGGCTACACTGTTCAGCGTCCCCCAGCTCTGCCAGCGGGCGCACTAGCCAAAAGAGCTACTAACTCCCATTCACTTATTTGCATATGTACACAGTTGATTTGTCCAGATTTTGTACACACAAATCATAAAACGGGAAACGAGGCATGCGAATGAGAACGCAACCAGGAAGTAATCTAGTTTAACCATTTAAATGTTTTTATTTAATTTGGGTTATTTAACAGGTTATACTACTGCTCTCATTCCGAATGAAATTTCAATCGGTTTGGCCATTTATCTTCAGATCTTTGTGTTTATGAAGCATTTTCTTTCGGGTTGGGCTTTTAACACAGCTAGTGGTGTGTGTGAGAGGTGGCACTCCATATTGTGGGATGACCGGTCCTACGAGAGACCCCCGTTCTCCCAGATATTGGTTCAGAGAGAGGTGCATTGCTTGCAGCCTGAAGCAGGGAGCATCATTAGGGACCCGGTGTCTCCAGGGTGGTCCCCGGAGGGAAGGGAGACGGTGTTGTTTAAAGGCAAGGATACAAGCTGGCTCCGCAGTTGAATGGGGACCGGCCACAAGGCCTGCGGGAAGGGCCAACTCGGACTGGACCTCCTCTCTGTGGTCCTTAGTGGGGGGTGGGGGAGGGCTTTATGGAGGCCAGAGAGGATGAGTATAGCATTATGTACTATATATTGTGTATCTGTTTTACGTACACATTTAAGTGTACTTCAATGTGGTGTTCATAATGTACCTATTATCAGTATACCTGCCCTAATGCTCCACCCCAGGAGCAATGTGTGTCTAACCTCTCCATACTACAAGGGAATGCATTAGTATGATTAGCATCTGTAATAGATAATTGAGAGGGTTCAAATGTGGCGCCGTATGCTCTGCACCTTGTCATTTACAGTGACGGTGCAGATTCACATGTTTTCACTTTAATTTCTCATAGAAACATACAGATGCAACACCCTTTGTGTAAATTATAAATATTTAGTTTAGTCTCCACAGCATAATACATGAACATGTATGAATGGTGTATACATCATGACCATCTGGTATATAAGTGCCTACAGGCCTACACTGTACATTATATTTGTTATGGAGCACATGTTAAAATGGAATTCACTGCCTCTGCAAATCTATCTGTATCGTATCATTCATGGCAAGGGATTGTACGTAGGTCTTCTGTAAGGTTTTAGCAAGTACGATTTAGCATGGCGACTCTTATTGCCAAGTATATTTGAAGATTACTGTATTTACCTTTTTTTCAATATTGTAATGTAAAAGGCAGATAGAGATAACTAATAAAATATGTGAATTGTGAAGTTAAGATGTGCGGCCCACAAGATGTTATTTAATAAAATGTTGAAAATGAGACAAAACTACTGTAAGAGCAACGGATTAAAATTAGTTATTTTCCTACATTTTCACTTAGGGGTGTACTCACTTTTGTTGCCAGCAGTTTAGACATTAATGGATGTGTGTTGTGTTATTTTGAGGGGACAGCAAATTTACACTGTTCTACAAGCTGTACAATC
>JAODOY010039490.1:0-20522 GCA_025399855.1 Forbesichthys papilliferus
AACTCCGGTCCTGGAGGGCCCCTATCCTGCATGTTTTAGATGTCTCCCTGCTCCAACACACCTGATTCTAATGAATGTCTTGTTATCAGTCTCTGCAGATGCCCATTGATTTGAGTCAAGTGTGTTGGAGCAGGGGGGCATCTAAAACATGCAGGGTGGTAGCTCTCCAGGACCTGGGTTGGGCACCCCTGGTTTACATGGTTATGTAACGGGTTATACTACCCCTCTGCTTCCAAATGAAATGTAAATCTGGTTGGGCCTTTCTCTTCCGATTGAGATGTTTATATGGAGCATTTTCTTTCGGGTTGGGCTTTTAACCCGATTCCAATCAGAATGGTAGGGTCCGTGTAAACGCAGCTAATCGTCCAATGGTCTTCTGGTCTACTCTCCATGTGTACCTAAACCCTTGTATCTCTTTAATTCCTCGGCAGTAATCATGTGTTAATATTGTTAAGCTATTGTGTTCTGCTATTTCCCTGGATATCCTGGTTACCACTAACACCTTTGTTATTCTAAGTCAGCTTACTGTGTTGTCCACTTGGTTCCAATCCCTTCTTACTATGTTACATCTACACAGACAAGTGTCACACATGTGTGTCACACACCTGAACATGAGTTCAGGTGTTGAGGATTTTGGTTCTTGAGTCAACAGGTTTGGCTGTTTGCGGGAAGTACCTTATTTCTAAACTGTGTAATGTATCATTGAGCGGAGATTGCTGTGACACCGTTCTCTAGAAGTGGACACTATGCGCTCGGGCCAGGTTGGACAGCCCTGCAGTCAGGAGGACCAGAGAGACTGTATTTCGCTGACAAACTTTTTGATCTAGCCCCCTCCCCCCTCAAACACACATATTGCATCTAGCATCTTTTTGAGACAGGAGACTAGCATCCACTTGTTTCTGTCACTTAGCTAAAAGGAGGTGCTTAACTGATGACAGGAGTGTCAGCACTTTGTTAATTACTATGTATGGCTACTGGAGTGCACCACCATACAAAATACAGCTAGTGTGAATACTGTAAACATTCCAGAAAAACAAAACAGTGGCTGATGAACAATACAGATGTATTGTACGGGAAGTGAAGATAATAAAGAAGAGAAAGTTGAATGCCATAATAACAGGCAAGTGCAATGTCTAAAAGGTTACGCTGTTTGAAACAGTTTTGTATTATGTTTTTGTCCATCGAGTTTCAAGTTATTTCCTGACTGAATTAGCTCAATCACTGCCGTGTGTGATTGTCCAAACCACTGTTAACTCCGCCAATCCCCATTCTCACATTCCTAACACTTCAGTAACAGCACTGTGAAACCTTTTTGCAAAGAATGTTACCAATTACTTTATTGATTATCAAGAAAATATTGTGAATATGTGTGATACTGAATGTACAGCACGGGTATGTCCATGACTGTTGTTCTCACTGCCCGTTAGCTAACTTGAGAAGCTTATCTAATAATACTTCACCAAAGCAATAACTTACGAGTCAGGAGAGATTACATTGACTATATAAACAACTATTATATTTTCCTACAAACGTCACAAAATGTTGGAAGGAGCCTGGATGGTGATGGAACCAAAGCAACTCTGTGAGTGGAGGACAATAACAAGGAGGGAAAGCAGGAGGGAGGGAAATTAAGTTCATTTTGGGTCAAGTCTACTGGGGACGCTGTTGCGTGTATGTAATTGCTACATACAGTACTGTATGTGTGAGTGGCAACGCTATTCATGCAGGACAGCTGGGTAACTGTTGTTAAGCCTGGGGCTGTTCTTTTTGCTTTTGTTTTGTTTTCTACTTATCTGAGTACAGTATGTATGTTTAACATGCATCAATGAAGGATAACACAGCAGAAAAATAGCTACAGTATACATGCTAAGTCTCCCACAGAAAAGGGTCAGCATTAGTTCTTAGCAACTTGGACACTAAAAGGTAGTTACAGTGGCTGCTAAATAAATCTGTCAAACACCACATACCTAGCAAAGGTGTCGCTAAACTAAACCACCAATGTATTAAATAAGTGATGTAAGTGCCAAATCATCAAACAATAGAACATACTTTTTTGTTGTTTTGATTTTAGTTTGCTTAAGTTCCGTTTTTAATTCTTAGTCATAATGTGTGTGTTACAGTTCACTTCCTAAGAGAAGAGTTGAGCGAACATGCAGGACTAGGGTTAGGACAATCTATGCATCTAGATAATAGATGTTCATGTTTACCACATTCCTGTCTTCTCCAGCAGGTCACAAGTCATCTATGCACTTCCCAAGGGATACAATTTGGCTTAGAGCTGTGCCTATTTAGGCCGGCAGCTATTTTTTTGATTTAATCAAACACAAACCAATAAACAAAGGACATAGAATATATCTATAATTACAGGAGCTGGAGAAAGGATTTCATTGAAGGTACCAGTTTAGGGTAAAATGTCATGTCATACTATAGAGCCCAATGGACCTTCATCTTACTGCAATGTAGTAAGACTGTTTATTACATAAAGTGCAAGAAGACATATAAACCTGTTTATGCCCAGTCATGGGAAAAATAGGAGAGGAGAAAGAAATGTTAAGGTGACCATCACCAACAATATATCTCTACTACCAAAATAAGAATAACAAAACAAATTTTGTTGAATATAAAATAAGACATTTTTAATATGATTCAAAATCTAAAACATCTGAATCAACACCCGTGAAATCATCTTGTAATATCTTAGTGGGTCCCAACTTTATTCATGTTTTCATGAATAAAGTTCATGCTCATTTTCACTTCCCAAAACTTCCATGTAAGGGCTACTCTATAAGCCAAGTAAAGGCACCTGGCTATGCAATGGACTACTGTCTGCCAGGATACACCATAGTAGTAATAATAGTAAAAGCAATGTTGTAACAGGTTGTAACCACCCATAGATATTATCATAAATATGTTTTAAGCAATAGGAGGAAAATTACAAATATCACAATACCCAGACTTGCTAAAGGAAGCAGGTAAACTGATGAACAGAAAAAAGTGAATAGCCACTGCAAACATCCACAGGTGTTTCAAATCAGTTTGTTGTATTAGACCTAACGTGTCACATCCTAGGTACAACAAACGTGCCAGGTGAGTCTGGGAGGTGTCAATCACGTCTGACTGTACGCCTGTGCCCTGAGGTGACGTCTGATCAGCCACCCTTACTCAGGAATAATTGGTTATCATAACCATTCAACACAAGCTTCCAGGCTAGACAGGAATAAAGACTTGCTTATGGTAGTACGTCTGAGTCACTGATGATTACGAACCGCTTTAGCAAGTACAGTATGTTTCCAGCTTTAGCGGTTTTTCTCTGTTGAACTCTGCCCCACATATGGCTTCACCGTGTCTGTCCTAAATGTCATAGACCCCTAGCTAAAATGAGAACTGCAGTATTCTAGCTGGCATGTCAGCACTGCATGTTACTTAGTGTAATTCTGCTGTTACCTGTATGAGCATCCATGAGAATTGACTGAGGTGGAAGTAGTGAGTGAACAGGGCCAGTGCAGCACAGCTGTCCTGCGAAAACAAATGGCCGCGGAATGCAGACACCAGGAAACAGACCTGTAGACAGACAGATGCACATAGAGGTGAACACACAGTTCTTTCATGCTTCTGCACCTCAGTAAGTACTTAAAGACATCTAATAGATATGCAGCTGGCTGCTTTTCAAACGTTACATACAGTATACATGTATACACACTTACGGTATATCAAGTTTAACATCACGTTTACTGATCAAATATACAAACAGAGCAGCAATGAATGTTAGTGACATGTTATCAAGGTGGAATGTATACACGAAAATGACCGGCAATATTAAATAAACTGTGCCAAGATGGAGATATCTTGCAGACCTGTTACTGTACATCACAATGCAGCAAGCCCCAAAAAACACATCAAACAAAGCACTGACGAAAGGTCTCTAACCGACTCCTCAATTGAAAAGTGTGTGTGTGTGTGTGTGTGTGTGTGTGTGTGTGTGAGTATGCATATAAAACAAAAGGTCACAATGTACTGTAGTCAGGTGTTTGAGGTGCGCTTGCATGTGTACCGTATGTGTACTTAAGAGAGCCGGAGAGAATGATGGGAAGGGTCTGTGCCACACAGGGTGTAGTGCAGGTAGACAAACCCATGAGGCCAGCTGATAACACTGCTGCTCTGCTCGACTGGCCCTCCCTTCATTAACCTCTGGCACACTCACGCACATACAAAGTGGTGCCAATCGTTACATAACCCCCTGCTGCTATAGGCTCTGTGCCAGGGTCAAAGTAAGAGAGATGCAGGGGTGGTGGTATAGGGAGATCAAAAAGGCTGGAAGTAGCACATCTGGAACTATAGAAAGAAAAGAATATCAAGTGCAAGCTTTGTTCTAGCAAAACAGTTAACATAGGGTCTGTGATAAGACTGAGCACTAGACTTGCACTTATCCACTCTCTTGGCCTGCCTGCCTGCCAACACATCTGGCATTGTTCCCCCGTCAAACATTTGACCCTTACATCTAAAACAGACAAATTGTGCAATGCCACAATGTGGGCGGAGGCCATCTTTATGATGATAATATAGCTCCCTCTGCAATTAGCAAATGGTAAATAGCCAACTTCTGGCTGAAATGGCAAATTCCAACCAATTGATTAGCGAACGATGCCATAATTGTTGGCAGGCAGCTAGACCAGGGGAAACTTTACGGCTGACTTTGTGTGTGTGTGGTGATAGTTCTCTAGGGTCGATATCAAAATCTCACCGAGGGTGGTTTATGTGACATGAATCACTGTGTTGTAGTGTGCGTATGTCTGTGTAAGCTATTCCGTAATTATGGCACATTCTTGAATACATTTGAGAGAGAAAATAAATGACCCTGTTCAAGCTGTGGTAATTAATCCTCATCCTCCACTCCTTTCAACACTGCACATGTGTTTGTGCGTGCATGTGTCCTGGGGCTAGACCTGCCAGATTCTAAAGTGCGATATATACCGTACAACAATAGCTACGCCATCCAGATACATTTACTGCACCAAGACTTGCTGCTATGCTGCTGTCTTGATCTCTATCAGCTCTGCCAGCACAGTGGGCAATAACAGAAACAGCATCCTTACACACAGCAACAGCAAGGCTTCAGCCAAAGCATTGTGACACCTGATGTTGTCAGCAGGTTTAGAACTGTTTACATCTCTGTTCATATATAAAAGCTTGTGATATTGCCAATGAACCTCAATGTACATTACAACACACATTGCAATGTACTGCATATGTTCACCGTATTATATCGTATGTCTATGCAATTGTCTGTATATTACTCTATTAAGGTTCTTCATAATTTTGGTTCACATATTTTCATTAAATGTGAACAATGTTTACATATTACTCACATTAGGTTTATTATCATTTTCTGACTACTTTCCTGTACGGACATTCTGACTAGGCTTGGCACTTTGGCGCTACTATTTTTTTTATTTGCATTGATTTTAATGTACAGCACTTTGTGAACTTTGTCTGTGAAAGGTGCTCTATAAATAAACTCTACGTACTTACTTACTTACTTGCTTACAACTACATGCAGTAATAGTCATATTAGATGCAGCAAAATTACATTTACATTATTAAGAAATGCTTTGTGTTTTCCCCATAACTGAAACAAGTTGCGCTGCATGGAAATTCACAAAATAAGGCTCTAATCATTATTTTATTCACAAGCAGTCAGTTACCACCTTCAAACAAACCCCCCCCCCTTAAATAAGACCAGGCTAAACCTTAATGGCAACAAACTAACAACTTGACAACACGGGCATTTTGCTTTACTTCACGGTGCTATAGCAACCAGGTAATCAACTCACGCACGGTATGTATGCTTAGTGCTTACAGTATATGACCTGGTTCCTGTAGTCAACATACTGTACAAAACAAACACTGGCAGCTGGGGGCTGCCCTCAAACCTTCCCATGTTAAGCCTTCACACAACATCCACTTTCCTCACGCGCCCTTCTGCTTTCTTTTTAGTGGGGATTTTCCCTAGTTCCTCTCCCAACATTTTCGGAAACTCCAGGCGGACCTGAAGTGTCATTCCTGGGTTTTCCGTCTCTCTCTCTCTCTCTCTCCCCCCCTCCTTTTGCCAGGTTATGGGCAAAGTGTCAGGCCCTTTTTAGAGTACAACACTGGCAAGGTCTGTATCCCTGCCACGCTAGCAGGACATGAAGGTTGTGAGTGGGAGGGCTGCTTACAGGATGGAAACTAGCGTCTGAAAGCAGATCAGGTAGCTGCTTATGGGGCGGCAGGGGGTTGGGGTTAGCCCAGGACAAAGCGCCACACACACACACACACACACACACACACACACACACACACACACACACACACACACACACACACACACACACACACTGCCAATCACCTCACAGGGAACACAAGAGCGGAGCAATACACAGCATGGCATGTGAAATGTGGCTGTGTCAGCTGATTTAATACATCCTTTCAGCTCCTTTTAATAGACGCCATAATGGTCGCTGTACATGACCTGATCCAGCCAAAGATACAGCAGAAGGATGAGGTGTGCGTGTGTCCTCCATTCTCTTGTTGACTATCTGAAATGTAGTGGTGCCATAATGATTGATGGCACCTATATCCAGTTATAAAGACTATATAGGACAGTAAAGATACTGATAACGTAGATAATGCAGGACTACCAGCTCTCTCTCTCAATTCAATGTATTGGCATGACAGTTCAAATCTCTACTTCATTATCTACTTAATGACTGTCTGAACTGGTTTGTTATTCGGCTCCACCTGCACAATATACATTACATTTGCTCAGAAACCTATGAAGAAGACTCTTTAGTTGGAGCTGTGTGAAATGCTTGAAATAATAAAACCAGGAAATGTATCCTCTTTTTTGCTGCTGTTGAGGATTTATGGCGCAGTTTAATTATAATGATCATGCAAATAAGGCAGAATGTGCTTTTGATATGTCATGTTATGACGTTATGAGTATATGTGGTGTAGAATACTTTTCTGTGGATGATTATGATGTTTAGCTGTTATCAGTAATGGAAGCTTGACATAATTTGGCAAGCAATAACAGATGTGTTATCTCATCCTCTGGCATCCCAAAAAGAGATGCTGTATTCTTGAGGAAGATTCTCTTTTCTCAATCATTTGTCAACACAGGTTTGCTGTCAACGTGTCTTCTACTTTCAAAAGCGGTGTCAGCCAATGTCTGCATTGCACCCTATTACCTTTACTTAAAATGCACAATTGTGAGCACATTAGCAATTATAAAAGAAGTAATTGAGTCAATTTAAAAGAATCTTAAAGCATCTTAAAGAACAACAATAAAACATACCTACTGTACATGAGGACTTACACATCATATAGGCAAAGCCACTTTTCACTGAAACTCAACAGCAATTCCTTAGAATTACTTGTAGATTGAACTACTGTATCATCAGCTAGCCCAGACTGACATGTAAAGAGGAGCACACTGTAGAGAAATCAGGACTTACGCAGGCTATCAGTGAATCAAAGAATGGTATTTTATCTCCACTAACAGCTCTGGGCTTTTAAGGGTCCCAATGGCCCCATAGGCCAAGCATAACAAACCCTGGTAGGTCTACATATAATATTATACATAATATTACATGTAGGCCTAACAGACCAGGCATCTTCACTAGTGAGGCTCTGAGCAGACACACGGTAGCTGGTGTGAAAGCAGTAGACATGTGGGAGTTATTCAGGCTTTATTAGTATTTATTATTCAGACAGTAATCAGAAGCTGCATTATCTCATTAATTATTGACGTATAATCAGGTCATACCCTCTAATCACAAATCATCAGCTGTATGGATGTATAAGAGTATGTATTATGTTATGTTATCAGGCTGCTGTTGGCCAATATAGTTCCTTTAACTGTGGCTTGCCCTGAGCTATAGACTCAATAGACTGATATCTGTGTGACAGAACTCTGGGTTCAGGTCAGTGGTCCCTAAGTAATTGTTTAGCAGCCTTTGCTGTGTGCAACAATACTACACTGCAGGTTGGCAAGTGGAGACTAGGCAGATGCAGGTAGGTGCTGATTAGCATGAGCATGCTAACAGTCTGTTATCAGGAGGTTGACCCAGGGTGGGGAGATGACGTGGCTGTAATTAGGGTCCTATCTATGGCCCCAGCCACTGGGTCTCCTTCCTTGTGGGACACACCTATACAATACAGTCGGAGTCGACCTGTCTAGACCCCCCCTGGCTACACAGTAATCCAAAGCAGTGTGTGTGTGTGTGTGTGTGTGTGTGTGTTGCAGGTGCCCATGTGCGCTCCTATGCCTGATAAAACAGCTACCAACGAAAGCACACACACCTGCAAAAAACACTGAAATCCCTCTAATTTATGATTGTTAAGTACAAAGATTACATATCCAGACACTGCTTCACATAGGCCTACAAATGTTTTCCCACACACCCAGAGGGAGAGATAGAATGAGAAAGAGAGAAATCGAAAGAGAGATATTGAGAGATAGAGAGAGAAAGAAAGAAAGAAAGAGAAAGAAAGAAAGAGAGCAAGAAAGAAAGAGAAAGAGAGCGATTGCTATCTGTTTAACTGATACAGTGGGAGCACCAGGGTAGGACAGGGCATTAGGGAGAGACTCTCCCTCTATGGAATGCTTTGTGCAGCTTTGTCATGAGGACCAAAGCCCTTGGCCCCTGCTATTGGTCCATCTCCAGAGCAACCTGCCCAATCAGAGGGCTCCCCTTTGTTCAGTGTTTCTAAAGCACATGGGATGCTGTCAGAACATTGTTGCTATTGTTGTTGTTTTTGAATGAGCTGAGTTTTGTTATCAGTGCTAGCTGTGTTGCTGACTTGGGAGAAGTTGCACTTGTCTTCGGAACATATATGGAGGTTTATAAGTCCTGCAAATGTGTAATCTGTTTTGCAGCCATCTCTCCAGTTCCAATGATAGGGCAATGGAGGGAGTATTAACTTATCAAGTTAATGTACGGGTTTTAGTGTTGTACGGGTACAAACCCATACCCCAAAAAAACAATTGAAAATGACGTTGAATTAGAAACTCCAAACCGTTCAAAACAGGATTTAATAAAACGTTTGCCCATATATCAAATGACTACAAAAAAGCATAATTATACCGTATAGACTCAACATGATGTGAGAGCAGAATGTCTGCGTAGTGCAAACACAGTGCAATGTTGCCGAGGTGCATGCTTTTGATGCAACCCCCCCCCCCCCTCCTCCCTGTTAGTTGTACTATTAATCAATAGCCCAGAGTGTTGACGCTATAGTGTACCAACAGAGGCTAAAAATAGCATCTGTCTGCAACCTTACAATACTGGTGGAATGTGGCTCTTGCTGCTGAGAGCCTGTACGGTCGCCATCTAATGTGGTCACACATGCAAACCTAAACGCTCATCTTGCACCCCTCTCTCTCTTTCCCTCTCTTCCATCCCCTGCACCAGCCTTCATCTGCTATTCTGCTGCTCCTCCTCCTCCTCCTCATTCTGTTCCCCCACCTCCCCCCTAGCAGCTACCGGTCTGATCTAGCTGGCTCCAGCCTCAGCCTGCATCCTGGGTGTTTCCTCGACGCCTTTGTTCGGAGGGAGAGCAATGGCAGCTCCGTCCTTCAGTGTGTTGTTGTTTCTCATCACTCCCTCGACACAGCAGGGTCTTGCTTCAAAATGTGCCCCCAACTTTTCCACCCTCACCCGCCGCAGTTCCGTCGCATGTCCGCTGAGGGCGGATGACATTAAAGCATGCTAGCGCACATGTCGTTCATTAGGGAACAATAAATACATTAAAGAAACAGCTCAAATGTTTCATTTTCTAATCGGACGAATTCTGCGCTCAAAAACATGACGGCCTTGACAGCCTAGAGCATTTTCCTCTGTGGTGAAGAGTGTGTCAGTTTTCCCTTATGAAGTATACATGCAGGCCTTCCAAGTGTACATGTGAACATATCCCTGGTCTTCGGATGCTGTATTAGTGCGTGCGTGCGTGCGTGCGTGTGTGGTCTATATGCAATCCAATCCGGACAGCCAGTCACAAGAATCCAGTCACCTATGGCTGGTAGAGTAGATGGGTTAGTAGGCCAGTGGGGATGGGGGGGGAGCTTGGATTAGTGTGGTGACTTATGATTGGCTGAAGAAAACCAGAGCAGCAGTGCGTGAGGGGCTACATGGTCGTGTGCGTGTGTACGTGGGGTGCGGGGGTTGAAGCACGAGACAGTGAGGTGGTGTCTGAGCGAAAGAGAGAGAGAATAGAGGGAATAAATGCCTTAATCACATTACTGATAGGACAGAACATAATAAATGCCAGGCCGTTTTATTAAGTGGAATGCGAGGCCACTGATAACACCCCTGCCTTCACAATTGTGAAACATGTTTTGCTCTTCCTCAGTTAGAAAAGAAAAATGCTCATCTTTATTTTACACCAAATTTTAGGATTTTCAGAAGTTACAACTACAATTGTCTCTGGGTCAATTATTAAATGACACAAATGTGCTAGTATATGTGGAGGTTTTGTGGTAGGATCGCGTAGGTAGTGCTAAGGTTAAAGCCTCATGATACAGTAGGTCACATCTAGTGTCACATTTTGTCAGGAGACCTATAATCCCCGGAAAAGAGACGACTCACATCGACAGCAGTGTGACTGGTACTCCACACCAGAGCATGTGAGCGGAGCAGAATTGTAAGAGTGGGGTGATCCCAATATGACTGGAGCGAGAAGCGGAATTTGAGCGGGCGATAAGGCTAACGCTCAATCAATCGCTCAAGTACCGCTCCGATCTTTGCGAGCAGCCAGTCACGAGGTCAGGTCATCATATTGTAGCTGTGTGATCATAGCTTGTGATGTATGGTAGTTTTAATACATGTAATTATACCTCTAACCTGTGGTTGGCGCTGTCTACCTAGGGAAGGTTAAACAGCTATACCTGTAGTGAAGTGTAAGCAAAGGATAAGATATTGTGTGCTTGTTGGCAAGGTCTCCATGTTCTTATTCAAATTAAAATATACAACATACATGATAGGCCTACATCATCACTCAATTGTACGGGTTTGTTTTGAATTATGACTAAACAAAAATGAATGGAGCGAATTTAGAGTGGTAATTTTGTTTCCTTTGAGCGAAGGGCGGTTTTGAGCAGAGTGGTATGGAAAGATTGAAAGAGGTGGAGCGGAGCATAGACTTCACTCCAAGACGGGTGGGATTTCCAACCGCTCAACTCCGCTCACATTCTCTGCTCCACTCATTACAGTATTTTCCTCTGTGATAGCGTGCTAGTCTGCAGGGCTGTTTAAAACAACCGGCCACATTCAGCCTCAGCGAGGTCACGCTATAGCTGTAAAGTTCATTGCTGTTTTAAGTTAATACTCATCATGGGCAGTCGTGACAGAAGAAGCTGTGTTGGTGTAAACACCAACACCCCTGTGCTCTGTTGAACATCTAAACAACCATCACATTCCCTTTGTCACTGCTGGCATCAGCAGAAATCACGACCTCACTGAGCTGTGAGAGAGGGAGATATTTGTGTGTGTGTGTGGCAGCATCAGGTATTTATAGTCACATACTATGTTCGGGGATGTTGTATTCCCAGAATGCCTAGTGGACAAACAGCACACAGCTACAGGTCTGGGATGAGCGCAAAACAGATTTTGGCGTGGCATTCCAAAGCTTCCTGTGTGCCAGCAATAGAGGCCTGTCACGGACATTACCTGAGACGTTTCCTGGGAAACGCTTGCTTTCAAAATGCCTCTTTTAACAATCTCCTTATTTAACATCTGGTGGACTGTAGCCAGCCTGCAGAGCGAATAACATATTAGTCTGCAAAACACACGAATAAGAAAAACACAGCAGCGCACGCACATACACACAGGGATAAGAAAAACACAGCAGTGCACGGCCGCGTGCACGCGCACAGACACACACAAGGCAATACCAACAGCTAAGGTCAGCTCTATGAACACACACTCTCAACAGTTTGGATAACTCTGCCCTGTCACAAGCCACTGTATGTGTGTTATGGTAAATACAACAGACAGTGGTGGGTCCACAGTTACCATGGCAGCCATACACGGCTTAGGTGTGCGTGGTGACGGCACGGCAGAGAAAACAAGGCGGTGTAGAGGAGAGGCGTGTACAGTTCAGTTTGAGCATCTGCTACGCCAAAGATCCACAGCAGCCACGCTCGCAAACATGTCGCTGCCCACGGGTGGAGAATACATGTCCGCACGCACACACACACACACACACGAGTTGTTTCCATAGCGACCTGTTGCAGCATCCCCAGATTTATGTTGCCGTAGTGCTCCAGCAGATGTAATAGGAAACTATTGGTCGGGACAAGAAGGTTGTCTCATTATGTAACATTTTGTCTAGGTTGGATATTGTTAAAGGACTAAATTCATACAGGGAACATTCACCAACGCTGCAGTTAGCGTCTCAGCTTGTCATTACCTGCTTTGCTACTTTATGATACCAAAGACTCTCTAATACGGTCTCATCCACTGCTGTTCAATAGCACATCGACTGAGGAGAGATCATTCGCTGCTGATTTGCAAGGTGGCAGCATCTCTGAGTCAAAGCCAACATATGGCTGTCAAGCCAATCAATGCGTGAAGATGAAGATGAAGAGTTAAGTACTGGAAACTCCCTTAAGTGGACCTCTGTTCTTTCTCTGACAGCTTTAATTCATCATTGTTTTTACTTTTAATTGGTTTTCAATTTTGCATAAGGCAACGAAAGCTCAGTAGCCTATAGTTTGTTGATGATCCTGTGTGTTTGTATTAGGCAACCAGCTGTTTACAGTTTAATGTTTCCGCTGAGCAATTTCTAAGAAGCTGCTCTCTCTCCTGTAATATATTATTCGGTTCCAAAAAGATAATTAAACAAGCCCCTGTAGAAGTACAAAATACTGTAGATGATCTAACATCTCACTCCTGCAGTTGAGCTTGGCTCTGTAAGTGGACTTAGAGCGGCCCCTATAGGTCATCAATATATAGGTAGAAGCTGGAGCAAAAGTTTTCTATGTGCTTGTGAGTCTGTTTGTGTCTGGTTAAAGTAAATATGTGTGCATGCACTTTATACTTTACACCATATGTAAAATATGTGATCTCTTGCACATTTTGGTCATTTGTTTGCAGCCACAATGATATATATTTATAGCTCCAGTGATAAAGGTAAGTTCAACAACACATTGCTGATTAGACAGAAACAAATTTACTTTATGTACTCCGTCATGAATCACAGTTTCCTTCCTCTATCCATTCGAAAATGAGCTCAAGCCGGTTCTAATAGTGCAGTGCTTTCTACGTCCACATTTTTATGTAGCAGATTGCCATGGCAGGCCCCAGCCCAGTATGTTCAGCTTGTCAAATATAAAAGCCTAAATTCCTGGCAAATCATGTAAACATACCAGTTGACAACAAATAAAAAGAAAATAAGAAGGCTATATCACTGTAAATGCTCATTCAGAATTGCAGAAAGACACGTTCTGGTTTATAATCAGATATTCAAAATCAGAAAGAAATTAATCCAAAATAATTATGTATACAAAAGTACATAACAGCAAGACACAAGCTGTTCATACGGTCTAACCATTTCCTAACTTAACCTCAAAACTAGTGCTACAAATGGAAGGGGCTGAACAACATCAAACAGAACCCCACGTTTTCAGGGTCAACAAGTTGAATCCAACATGATTCGAACTATCAGGTTGTTCTCGTGTCTCTACTCTCACTCACAATGTTTGCTCCTCTCAACACACGCCAGCCTGCCAAGAAAAGCTGGCAAGATCCAAAAATAGAGCACAGGATCGGGCACTCAGTGAGACTACGGAGTGGTCCTGGTGGGTTTTATAGGCCTGGTGTTGACAGCCTTGTTTGATATGGTCCCCTGGAACAAAATGCCTGACCTGACTGAATGAGGCATGCGGTGCCCACTGCTGCAGGAATGCAGGTTTGAACATGAGGATGAGTTCCATGCAATAAGGCTGGAGTGTTGGCGTGTGCTAGCACTCCAGCACGCTACTCACACACGGTATATGCAGGCTGCCAGTCTAGGACCCGTTACTTAAGGCCCAATGTAGGAGAAAGGCTACTGTGACCTTACGGTGCTGTTTGCAGAGCTTTTTCTGGAAACGGGGGAAAAGTTCAATGTTTTGCTAGTTTGTTTTTATAGGGTCACCTGCTGTTAAGACAACACACACTTGGCACACTTGGAGAGTGGGAGCTGGTGTTCAGAGTCCAGTAAAGACAGGCAGCACGGTGGATTGTCAGGAAACCCATGTTACAACACATGCATGCAGGTGCAAGGGCATTTGCCAGGAACGACACGCACAAATGCACACACACAAAGATTACATATGAGATAAATTAAAAATCAAACCACAAGCGGTTTTAGTCCGTTGATGTCATTTCTATCTGCAATATCAAAACATTAAGTGAGTTAATGACTGAACTAAATGGGTTTCGAAGTATTGATCCCTGGTTTACCATGTCACTGCCCAGGTCAGGTCTGCCAAGTGTGTGCCCCGATAGAGCATGACATTATGTAACTCAGAGCGACAGTATGTCCAAGCGTATGCCTGGTAAAAGAATAACTAGACATTGTGTTAAATGGCCTCATTTTGAGACTTTGTTTTGTTTTTGAGGCACAAAGCGCTTGTGGTTTAGCACAACAGCAGTGACTGGGGGAATTCACTCACAACACACTTTGAATGGTGTATGGCGGGCATGTAACAAGATTAGCAGGCAACACATACATTATATTTAAACAGAGCTGAGGTGAGCATGTGGCCCTTCTGCAAGCAAAAGTGGACATGCCAGCATGCTAATTCATTTGACAAAGCTAATGTTTTGTTTGGCGTGGGGTAGACATTTTCAATAATTTAAAAACGCCTTATTTTACAATGTATCCTGAACATACATTATAAAATCCCAAAACTTGCAAGCAATTGCAAATAATATACACGTCACTTGCATACACAGTACAGCATGTAAACTATTTCTTCTAAACACAGGGCCTTTGTATGAAACCTACGCAAACATCGTGTTCCACAAAATCTGTAATCAGATTAGAGAGAGACAACGTGTGACACTGACTACACACAAAGGACACAGCTAGTCACTCCCTCTTTCTATCCTGCGCCCTACATGTGTGCATGTTCAGAGGGAGAGCAACATAGAGAGGTGGTGGTGGGGGGTATTAGTCAGCAGGGAACACGCACAGTAAGGGAAAGGGAGAAGGAAACTTCATTTAGCTAGCTGTCTCAACGCAAAGCAGCAGACACTGCATAGAAAACAATGGGGTGTAGGGGGAGACGAGCTAGAGCTGGGTGTCCAGCCAATGTAGCGTAATGCGAACCTCCCCAGAGGCCGTCTTCACCTCTCCACTATCAGGCCGGCTAGGAGACACGCACACACGCACGTCTTGCTGGGCCACGGCTGATACTTTATACCATTACATCACTGGTGAGCCAATGTTGTTGCTGACGCTGTAAGGACAGAGCAGAGCTTAGCATAGCATTAAAGTCTTATCGAGAACACCGTGACACCTCAACTCCATTTGTTGAGGCATTGCAGTGAAGCGTGCATTTAAGAATGTACTTTGGCAACACGCTACATACATGCATTTCATTTTTATATGCCTGACCTGATATTTAGTTATGCATTTTACATGTTCGTTAATGATGTGGTGTGTGACGTGAAAACATGATATTGGTACTGAACAAATGAGACAAGTTGAATGTTGCAATGAGTGCTAGCTAAAAAAAAAAAACCAAGAGAAAAAAGAGAGCAATAGTTTCACCATCAACAACCCATAACCCACCACCTCTTCCTCCTCTGCAGCCCAATGGTCGACGTATACCAAGATATAGCAAGAGCTATCAACCAGATATCCTCACAGAGCAAAATACACTACACATACAGTATAGCTTTAAAAATCCTACCTACTGTAGGCAGGACTTTTAGAGCTACAAATAAAAGTGTTAAAAGCTCTGCTACATCTTGCCGATGTACTTTAGGACCGTGAAGTGAATAGAGGTGGTTGCAATGATATCTAAATGCCTCGGCTGGATTTCTCCCTGCTCTTCTTCCATTCTCCAAACACACACAGGGGCCCAGGGGAGACAGGCAAGTTGTCTGACCTCAGCAGCAGCACACACCCACACCCATCAGCACGTACACCGTGTTTGTGAACATCATGACTGATTGACCCAGCTTCCTCAGGAAAACATGTGTTCTGAGAACGCCTTGCTCCTTCGTCACAGCAGAATAATAGAGCCAATCAATTCCTAAGTGTCCTGGTGAGCTGGGGGACAGTGTGACCATTTTCAAAAAGCATGGCCATCCGCATACGTCCATGTGTGCACACAGTCTACGCATAAGCCTGCTGTGTACACACGCATGCACACCACAAGACATTTTGTTGGGAATATTTTGATCAATCATGTACGATTAAAGGCAGGGTCAGTCATTCTTGCTAACTTCCAGCTCAAATCAAAACAATATCCTCCGCGGCGGCGCCTTACACGTTGAAATGCATTGTGAAGCAAAGCATAGTACTACGTATTGTGAGAGCACTTTGACGGCTGGAGCCTGAGCAAAAAGGAAATCCTTTACTGTATAACAAGAGTCACCACGAAAACGCCTCCCAAAAACTCGAAGTAAACAGTGGAAAGGCCAAGGTAAACAACACACATATACACACACACGCGCGCTATAGGGCTGCTATCAAATCACAATGGATACATTTAAATTGTGTTTGGTCTTTTGAAAAAGGTGGGGAGAATATCCTTTCCCACACATGGAGCCGAGAAACACACCTAAGATCACGTATGTGCAGAGAACTGACACACACACACACACACACACACACAGGCAGACACAAACAAATCCTTATCTTTTATATACCCACGTGTGCAGCTCTAGTGGGTGCAGGGGCCCGTGATGCTTTGGGAGCTCGAGCCGGGCCTCTATCATATTATACATTTGACCTATGATTCTTTTTTTTTACAGTTTGTGCTTCTATTTCTAACGATCACAAACTGGTAAATCTGTAGCAACACTGACTTCACATGCTTATATGGCGATATTTCATAATGCTATCCTATTTTAATGCCTGATCTCAGTGTTTCATTAAGTAAGTATATAGGATCATTATATAAAGTAGGCTAAATATCTCTGGAAATGCATAAAATTGCTTAATTTTTTTAATGTATTTGCGGTAATAGCCATTATATTATTTGAAGTTTTCGCAATGCTTATGGGAAATCTTCCAGGAGCACTATATGAACTCTTCCAAGAATGCTCAAATCCACCATAGAATCCAACTAGCCAACGTGTGCTCGGAATTTTGTATTTTTTGCAATTGCTTTTAGATTTCAAATCATATGATACAATTTCAATACAAACACAACAAGCCTTAAAATAGGTGAGTAGAAAGCTATTTATAGCCTGTAGTATACATAAGTTGGGCCGCTGTGCTCATACCACTGTGTTGCAAAGCTGTGTGGCAAAGCTGTGTGGCAAAGCTTTGTTGTTTATGGAGCTGAAGGTTTTCATAGTGATACTGCAGACTTGAAAATTGATTCATCTTGTGTTTACATCTTATTGTTGGCCTATTCATTTGGCACTGAAACATATTTATTAATATAGAACTAGTATTACTCGACTGAAGCCAGGATACATGAACGTTTGCTAATTTGAGGTGAGGGAAGGGCCAGCAAGGAAAGATTTAGTCTATACACGTAATTCCTGGAATATATAGTGTTAACAATCATCTACAGATCATTTTTTCCAAGCTTCAATGTGATCCAATCATCACAGACCTACACATACGAGTGTCCACAGTCTACAGAGAACAAATATACAGATAACTCAATGAACCAGTTCCCCTTTGTTAATTAAATAAGTGCTGAAGATTTAAGAGCTATACATTTAGTGTGATTATTTAGATTCCACTGATAGTTGTTAGAAGTTGATTTAGATTTATGATTACCCCATTCAATCTACCTTATCTCTTGAATAACAGGTTTCTCGATGGGCTGCGCCATGGCAGAACAACTCCAGAAGGAAGGAGCAGAGCTGAGATTTTCTAACTCGTTTTTAACTACTATTCGCAACATTCAAATCCTACCTACATTCTTATATACAGTAATTCTATAACTACAATACATCAGGTTTAACACTGCAATGCCACTGAATGAAAGATAATGTATTCACATTTAGACACTAAGCATCAGAAATATTCACATAGCATATCTCTGAATTGATATTAGCCTAAAGTATGACTTTGCACTGGCATAACAATATCTCCCTAATAGATTGGCTGAATAACATACTTAATTCTACATATATTTTCAATAGACACACTGTCTGCACACATAATATAGAAAATGATGGGTAAGTGGCTGGTCTTATGAGCGATTACCTAATGACATAACACACGACTACACAAACTGATTGTGCCAGTCAGACGAAATATTATTCCCCAAGACCTGATTGGACTTGGATTGCAAAAGAACAAAAAAGAGAAGCTTGAGGTTTGACGTACTTTGTAAGTAAGCGTGTATAGGTGCGGAAGAATAATACAGCACTCACTATGCTTAAACTGATCATCAGAACTACTCAACAGAAGAGAAAAGGGAAGCAAGACAAGACGGCACACGGTCACAATACTAATATAATCTAGGCTAATTGAGGTCTATAAGATTAACAATGTACTGTAGATACAAAGTGCCTGGAGATTAAAACAACTGGATGTTCAAGTTTCCCTCCAACTACATTGTTTATTTAACTTTTATGTTCACATCATCATCATTGTCGGCGTCGCTGTGCCTAGTTAGGAGACCGTTCGTTTCAGTGACTTTCTGATTAGCAACAATAACATGAATATACTGTATTCGGACATCCAGTGATGGACACAAAACATATTTGTGTAAAGCCCCTTACATACTGGACGCGTAGTTTCACAGGAATTCCATTAATTTCCTATGGAGCGCTGCGTAGAGCTTGCCACACATGCGTCAGGTCAAAAAATCCAACGCATGCAGTAAAAACGCATGCATAAACGTAACCTGGCTGTTTCCAAAATAAAGCTGTGGTTCATTTTATTGCTGACATTTTTACTTTCACTGTGTTAATAATCACATTTCCCCTGGAACAGTGTCAGTTTTATCCAGGTTTTATTACGTTAGCTTACTAGGACCGGCCATGGGACCTGCTAGCATCACCATGGATACAACTGTAATCAGAAGGAATCGTCAAAAAACTATGCAGCATAGGGAAAATACACATTAAGTATGTAACCGGCGTAAGAGCTGACCTTTTAAAGACATGCATTAAATGGAAACATTGTAAAGCATGTTAGTGGGATATTTCGCCACTTAACCATTTGTTATAAGTTCACTTATGCCTATAACAAGCATTTCCACCTGTGCGGTGTGCCTGTATACCCTGACCTCAGCCACGTCAGTTTTCCTGCTGTCTGATTGCCCAGGGTAAATGTTGTTGCCGTTATTGCCGCCTGTGTGAAGTGCCCTAACATGGTTTACACACACGCGCGCAGAGAGATACGCATGCAAGCAGGTGCGCTGCACATACATAGGCACTGGGTAAATTTCCACCCCACACTGGCAATCTTCAGTTGTCTCGCTGAGAGAAGGAACTGGCGTGAGGCTCGTCACCGCCTCAGACGTAACGCGCGCGCGCGTGCGCACACACACACACACACCTCTCAATCCATGTGAGGGGCCTGTCAATGTAGGTGAATTATGATATTGTACAGTGAGAGATTTGATTTCTGTACCAGGAACAATGGCCTGTCCCTGACATCAACAAACATGTTGAATCCTGTTTAAAATGCCTCCTCACCATATTAATCAAAGAAATATTGCTTCAACAATTGTAATAAAACTTACTGAAAGGTCACTGTTGTTGCACTTAATAAGGTCACCCACAAACAAACACAGGGAAACACAGGGAACCTTTTCAACCATTAGGCGATGCTAAATAGGGCTATACAATTATCAACTTTCAAAAACACATTTGGATTGGAATTCAAATATTAGGCTCAAATATTTAGGACACTGTGTTCTAAGGGTTCACATACTTTTTCTTGCAACTGTATATACACATGTATATACACATGTATACACACACATATATATATATACACACACATATATATACATATATACACACACACATATATATATATATACACACATATATATATATACATATATATATATATATACACACACATATATACACACACAAATATACATATACATATATACACACACACACACACACACACACACATATACATATATATATATATATACACACATATATATATATACACACACACATATACATACACATATATACACACATACACATATACACACACACATATACATATACACACACATACATATACACACACACACACACACATATATACACACACACACACACACACACACACACACACACACACACATATATACACACACACACACA